>JAJJWX010004602.1:0-207567 GCA_023529315.1 Papaver bracteatum
TATGGATATTGGCTAGATATTTATTACATAGCGGCAAAGAGTTCGAATCGTTTAATTACTCGAGGTCATAGTCTATCTTCAATGGTCAATCCAAATTTTTATAAATCAATTTCTTTTCCACCACCAATTGATGTGTTGTAAAGAGTAGTCTCAAATTAGGTAATTGTGTGTAGAATCAATGTAGTCAATTTTGACCAAGATGGCCAAGATCTCGTCTTGGTTTTGCTGCAACAGAATTTGGCCAGAATCGGACAAAAGTTTTTGTTGAATTGATTGATGCGGTCGAAATTGGCCAGAAATCTTGGTTGAAGCTTTTGAAATTTGTATGGAACCTGAGTTTTTAACCATTTTATGTGTGAAAATGTTTGAAAAATACGGTTTTCGGACAAATGTAGACTTGAATCTAGTTTTAATAGTTTATGTGTGGTAATGTTTGAAAAATACTTGATGCAATACTATATATATGAAATTTATAAACAAAAATTTGGTAGTTACTCTGAGATTTTCACCGAGAATCTCCATGAAATAAAGTTGTCCCAGCGTGTCTCGATCCCAACCGATACGCACCGTAATCGAGTATTAACTACATTTGTTCGATTTTTCAGAAAAACCTAGAACCAAACACTACAACATTAACTACATTTGTTCTAGATCAAGTTCAAATATCCGATTTCTCTTATATATATAACCTTAGAAAGCCCTAAGAAGTACCTGCAGCCGCCTTCCAAGTTAAACTTTCTTTCTTCCTTCACATTTTTCAGATCTCAAATTTTGTTCTGCCTAAGAAAATTCTTCTGGCTGGATGATGGATTCATCATTATATGTCATTAATCTGAACAACACCATACTCAGTGGGATTACTCTCCTCCTCATCATTCCACTAAAACTTCCAGGATGACTTCCAAGTACCAACACAATGATATCTCCTCTCAAAATTGAAGTTTTGTCTCTTAGTGATTCTGGTATATGTTTTTGGTAATGACTTACACGAAACAATAACTTGGTAAGAGATTACAACCAGAGTTAGGGGAGTTAACCTGGGTCCTGCGAAGAAGTCACTGTTCACTGCTGAACTTCACCACGAGGTTGAGATCCAAAGATGACTACATAAAGAAGCTTTAAATCGATCAAGGGTTGTTTTTCTTATAAATTAATGTATTACTGTTTTTCTTATAAATTAAATCATTCCAATAATGCATAAACAATATACACAAAAACAAACAATCTTTTTTTTTTTTTTTTTTTTTTGAAATTTATACACAAAAACAATATAATAGAATTTAGTCCATCCACGCGTAGGCGTATGTGATGGGGTATGCAGCAGTATATTTAGGTCAGGTACGTGTGAATTCATTTCTTTAGAGGGTATCCCTTATCCCTTAAAAGGCACCCGCCGTCTCTGCACGTTCATAAAACCTAAATTTCTCTTTCGATTTTCTTTTCTTCGGATCTCAAAATTTAAGCCAATTTTTTTCCACAATGATGCATCTTTTTTCAAGAATTTCGTTATTTCTCAAATTTCCGGAAGTATAAGAAGATGAAATTGTTAATCTTGCTGTTCTTGGTTCACAAACAAAATGATATTTCCTCTCAAAACTCAAATCTACTCTCAACATCTGCCAGATACAACCATTAGTTCAAATCTGTTTCCGATGGTAAATCTCTTCATTGTGATTTCATTTTGATTTTTAGGTTTTTAAGTTTTCCTTCACTTTTTTTCTTTCTGTTGTTTGATTTTAGGCTTATGAATGTATTTTTTGTGCTGTAGAAGCTGAAAATTGAACCCCAAATAAGGAGAAATCTCCTTGACTCTCCTCATCGTTCAATGGAGAAATCTGCAAGGTAAACTCTTCAATATCTGATTAATATTTTTAATGTAATTACTTGTGTATTTATCTATTTGTTTGATGTTAATGGATTGATGTGGATTTGGCCTATACTTTGAAAATGTTTAGCTTAAGATTAGGTTGTTCTGTGTGTTTAGCAGTTTTTTTGTTTCTTTTAGGCTCATAATTATATGTCAGATTTTCCATTTTTTTCAATTGGAATCCATTACTCGTCCAATCAACTAAATGATGGGTTTTTTTTCTCCACAGCGCGGTTGGAAAGAATGTGATATGAATACAATGCATGCATGTGCAATCAATATCGAGCCTCGGGATGTGCATTTCAAGTTCATATACTGTGTTGAGAAGTGCTTCATTGCTAAAGCGAAGACGAGTCCGTGGAAATCTTATAGGATACTATGGTAATGTAATTAATGGGAAACTTCAGTCGTATTATGGGGATGGAACTTTTGACTTTTTTCATCCAAAATTTTATAGGATACTATGGTAATGTAATTTTTTTTTATATTGCTGGCTGTTGGTATACTGTTTTCTTCTAGTTTTCTCATCCGCATCATTATTACTTCCATGTCGATTATATTAACAGTAGATGATCTTGGTGATGTTTTTTTTTTCGAGGTTGACATGTGCGTATTATATGATTTCAGTTCTATTTTACTTTCAGATTCTTAATTTTTACTGAATTCTATAAATTTTGGGGTCTGATTCGTAATATTTTTTTTAGCAAGTAAAATGTGATGATTTGCAGGTTTTCTACACAGTAGTATAACGAAACCAAAAAACCCTTCATTAAAAAAACTAATGGCATACTTTACTTGATATCATTTTGGTTGTGCAAATGTTGATTCTAAAATTGTTATACTACCGATCAAAATAGAAATAAAAATTGTTATTAGGAATCGGTTGTTGTTCATGCCCACAAAGACCGATTTCCCTGCATGTGTTTTCTGGTTCGAGAAATTCGAACCATTATTGGTCAATGTTAATACTCACATTGTCTGATTCTGTATGTAGTTGCATCTATTCTGATGACTACACCCAGGTTTCTCCCTCTCCCTCTCTATTTCTGTAAATCTCTCTCTGGAATTCTCTGTAGAAAGACCATCTAAGATTACATGTCCATTTTCTTCTTCATGGACTGGTATTTATAGGAAAACTAAACTCGTGAATACCTGATCTTGTCGAGTTGGTGGAGCTATCGTATATCTTATCATTAGTTAGGACGAGCTCTATACTATCCCTCGTGATGCCATGCTCGGTTCTCCTCCTGAGTTATCTCATCCCGTACGTCATCATACTGCTCCTTCTAAGGGAATCTCGTATTGCACCCTCCTTGAGTCATAGTATAGATCGCCCGAACCTTCGGATACAATGTAGATTAGCCCACGTCTTTTCTAAGAGGATTACACCAACTCCTCACACGCGTCATGCATGTAGCATTGTAGCAGGCATCTCGATTCAGATGAAATCACCTTGTAGTGTATGATTCGAGGGTTTTATCTCATCACCTTATCATGAAACCATCCCTTGAGATGTTGACACGTGGCCATCGGGTATTTTACCCTCATATTTTTCTCCTTTTATTTTCATCCTGCCGAGGGAATGATGGGAGAAAATTTCGTAATCATTCTGTCTTTATCGCCATGTCTCTGTGATTCTCGCCACATCTGCACCTTTAGTACACTTTTATATGTTGGAATGGAGACGCTGGTTGGTTGTCCACAGGTTTCTTATAAAATCTCTTGGGGAAAGAGAATGATGTCTTTATTTTCTGTTTTCAGAGTTCAGAACTTTTTCATTCTCTTTCCCCTCTAGATTTTGCTTCTCCTTCTTAACTTCTTGTCTCCTATAAAGAAGTTCATTATGTCTGGAAGAAACTCTCCATCTGGGGCTTCAAGACGGTATGACTTTTCTTCTTTGCTTTACTTTTTGTTTTGATCGGTGGGTTATAGTTATTTTGAACTTTGTGGTTCTTATGGGATCACCATGGTTAATTATTTTTCTATTTTGATGTCTTCATATGGTTTTACATCAATGTAAGTTCTGATTCTTCTTTTGTTTACATTTTTTAGTCTTTGAGAAGAGACTAATCGGACCTCTAGTACCAGTCGTTCTTATGGTATGCCTGACACTACTTACATAGAAGTAGTGAAAGTTAATCATCGTCTGAAGAGATTTGATGTTTCTTTGCGGTCTGGCGGGTTAGTCGGCATTTTGACAAACAAGATCCTTGAGGATAACCCTTGCGGTCCTAACGAGATCGTCATGATGGTGGGTCAGCTTGATGCTTGGCTTTGCTTCACTTCCTTTCTGGCCTAACCAGAAATTACGAGTCTCTAAGAAAATTAGGTGCATACAACAATGAACGTCTAGCCTTACATCCCTTACTCTATTTTATTTTATTTTGCTAGAAAAGAAACTAATTTATAGAAATTGATCAAATTATAGAGTTTTGAGTAATGAAGTACGGATTATCAACTTTGCCATTAAGCCGATACTCTATTCTGCCCACAATGCTTGGATGCTTTATCAGCCAATGAATTGAAACTTCTATGAATATTTTGGAATTCAAATAATCGAAAAGACTCTATTAAAACTGAGAAGCCATCCAGAATAGAACTGTTGTACCAACTGGTTTAGCCTTGTTTATTTAAAAGATAAGAAATAACATTCTTCGAATCACAGAGAATGCAAATGTTGGACATAAGGTTGTCAATAGAACCTATATCGAAACGATAACTACCTCTACCGGTACCGTTACCCATATTTTCTGGTGTTAGTTTAAAAATCTAAACCGCTACCGTTTCGTTAAGTTACCGGATATCGGTAAAATTACCGATAAATACCGTTATCTGATATAGTTTTGATTTTCCTGTTTTTCAAACCGAAAACCAGTCCAAAATAAGAAAAATTCAGTTTAAAATTAAAGCCAAACAAAAAGTAACCACATACAAATATTCCAAATTTAATTAGTTACATGTTTTACAAAAAAAAAAAAAAAAAAAAAAAAAAAAAACATGCAAGGGTATACATATGTGTATACATTGTACTAGCGGTATCGGTAATTAAGGGTTACCGTATGGGACTCAACCGATACCGTTACATTAGGATAAAAATTACCGATAATTTTTCGGTACCTATTTCCGATTACCTTTATGTCGAAAAATTACCTATAACAATTCGGATTATTAATAATGAAATTCGGTATCCCATTAACAGCCCTAGTTGTCCATCCTTCTTCTTTTGGCCCAACTAATCGCTTCCAGACTGCCCTTCCTTACTTTTCTTACCACTTTGGCATTCTGGGCCATTTTTTAACCCATGAACGAGTTACACTAGAACTCTAAAAGCCTTCAATACCCTAAAACTTCAACATCCCGACCGTTGGATCAAAAACATGAGGTATCCTTACAAAAGTAAAATATCTTCAGCCTAGTATCCGTCTCTAAGTAAACCCTCTTTGCTCTCCCATTTTTTAGATCTCGAAATTTTCTGTCAAAGAAAAAGAATAAGAAAATTGTATTCTCAACAATGGATGCTTCGAAAATATGTTCATCTCTCACAAATCTGAATACCATCATGGTTACAATTACTGTTCTCATCATTCCACTAAAACTCCCGGAAGAAGAAGATAAAATCCTCTATCCTTTCACTAGCATAATGATATCTACTCTCAAAACCCAAATCTGCTTTCAGCGATGCAGCCGAGGATCTTCAAAGATGTACTGATGAAGGTGGTTCCCAAAGTTTTGATGATGATGGAAGTGATGAAAGAACAGGTGAATGAAATGTTCTTACTTTTGAATATACTGATTGATTGATTTTTCCTTCTCTCTGTTGTTTATAATTAATTGATTTTAATAGTGGAAACTCAAAATAAAATAAAATAAATAATCTTGTTGCCTCTACTGTTTATAATTAATTGAGTTTTCCTTCTCTTTGAATCCTAATTGGGGTTCTTTTCTTCAGATACTTAAGGTTGTCAGAATCAATAATTTGTTGATTAATTATTTTAGGTGTTTCTCTCTTAATGTTAGTTAAAAAGCAACTTATATTGCCAGATCGGTTGTCTCTCTTAATAAAATCTTCTTCTCCATCACCAGATTCACCACCAACAATGAAAATCTTCTTCTCCATCACTCTATTTCTTCTCGCCATCTTAGTAAATTCAGGTAATATGGCTGTAATTTTTTCCATGTATGTTTTCATATTCAAAATAATATCAACCGTTTCATGTTAATCTCTTTGATTGTTAACGATTAATTACCTTACCAAGCGATCTATCTACCTTGCAGAATCAACTATAAACCAACATCTGCCACAAAAGACAATACTACCTACATTCAACGTGCTGAATTTCGGTGCTATCTGCGACGGCATTCAGAGTTAGTACCCATCATCAAATAATCAGTAATTTATTTGTAATTTAGGCAATAAGTTGAATTTTCATGAGTTAGTTTAGTTTAAGTCTTATTTAATAACTCTGAAACCATCCATGCGGTGTCAAGGTCTAGGGTCTCTAGTCAAAGGTAAAATTCTGGTCAAGTCAACATAAGTCAACTGACCTCCTTGTTTTCTAGTTTCAGGACTGCATCAATTAAAACTGAATCCATTTAGACTGATTTGGCGACCTTTGTTTGTCTCCCTGACTACATTGTTGTGGATGTTTTCCTTTCTTCAATGAGATTGTGGCAATACTTGGGGATCCTTTATTTTGCCCATTGACTGTCTATATACTAGTACAGATTTACATATCAAATAAGAAGCTAGCGAGTAAAGAATGTGTTATGCTTCAAATGCTTACTGCAGCGTTCTTTGTAATCTCAATTGCATCTTTATCCGGATCTCTTGTTGTTTTTCTGATTGGTCAAAGTATTTTAGTCCTTTTTAGTTTGATTATGATCGGTAGGTTTTATTAATAATTCTCTCTATTTCTGAAATCCATCCATCTTCAGATCTTCTTATTAACTTTTAGATTCAAGTGACTCACTAATGCTTTTCAGTTTTATCCTATAATAATTTCCTATAATAAATAGGGGGATTAAAAGTCACCGCCTCAGACAATGTATCCTTGTAGTGGTTGCCATGTTTTTAAACAAGTTTTGGTTTGCAAGTCTTGTTTTTTCCGTTAACACTCAAGGGTATTTAGAATTAAAATGAATGTTCGTTTTGGGTGTCAATGACTATGGATTTGTGAATTTGTAATTTCAATAAGTATGTACATGAGCTAGTGAAGCTCATAGAGACTATGACTCTCAAGCGAAGCAGGGAAGAACCCAGTTATCTCAAGAGCAGGGAACAAAAATTTGCAAATAAAGGTGCTACATCTGATCAGGGCAATTGGGAAATCAGGGAAAATCATGACAAGGATTTTTTTAAGGTGTAATCATGATTCTTTCTTATAGCATCTTGTTTTTGTTACTCACACTGTATCTTGTAGACTAGAGACAAGCGTATGCAATTTTATCGATCTTTTCTCCTTGACTAAACAAGTATTTACATTATCAGGAATCATTTGAATTGTAGAACCTTAGTGAAGTGACGCTACACAAGAAACTTTCGTATGGCAGCACCAGAGAGAATGAGAACAAATGGCGGTGCATGTTTTTAGATTGATGTGGAACACTGCGATTTCTCATACATGTGGCAATTTTTCGACTTCAACGGGGGAGACTATCCTTTCATTAATATTGCTCTGAATTTGACTGAGAAAGGAGATCAGCTCATTGTGTTGGTGTGCTGCATGTGAGACACTTATTTGTGGAAATTGTTAAGCTAGGGGAAAGACTTGCGAGAAAATTTGGGAAAATGAAATTGTAGTCCAAATGTGATAACCGCAAGGAGATTTTGTGGTACAACCCTGATCTAGTTGAGGATCAATATCCTGAAAACCACAAGGATATTTTGCGGAACTCTGGTTTTGTTTATTAGGTCACTAGATTTGGATCGCGCCTACATTATAAGTTATTCTCCTATTTTCTTTATTGTTTTTCAATTTTATTAGCTTCGGTTTGGTTGTTGTTTGAGGTTTGTAGATGAGTGTAGTTCTAATGTATACTTAAACTAGTAGATCTTTATAAAAAAAAATGTCAGGAACAGGACATACTACTAAGAACAGTGGTAACAACTATGTTGTGGTCACATTTTATAGATTCTTCTTTGGTCTTTTGGATTTATGTCAAGTTGTACTAAGTAAAAACTTGAATCAGAACTAGTATTTCAAGGTATTCTTTTGATTTTAAAAACTGATATATATAAGGTATCGAAGTGCTAGAGAGAGATTAAAGGAGACAATATGAGACGAATAGGAGACAAATAGAGACCAAATGAGCTGCAAAAGGATATTGAGAGGTATAAGGTATCGAAGAGCTAGAGAGAGCTTAAAGGAGATAATAGGAGACGAATGGAGACAAATAGATACCAAAGGAGTTGCAAAAGGATATTGAGAGGTATAAGGTATCGAAGAGCTAGAGAGATATTAAAGGAGACAATAGGAGATGAATGGAGACAAATAGAGACCAAATGAGCTCCAAAAGGATATTGAGATATATAAGGTATCGAAGAGATATAGATATTGAGAGGTATAAGGTATCGAAGACCTTTGGTCTCTATTTGTCTCCATTAGAGTCTCCTATTATCTCCTTTAAGCTCTCTCTAGCTCTTCGATACCTTATACCTCTCAATATCCTTTTGCATCTACTTTGGTCTCTATTTGTCTCCATTCATTGTCTCCTATTATCTCCTTTAAGCTCTCTATATCTCTTCGATACCTTATACCTCTCAATATCCTTTTGGAGCTCATTTGGTCTCTATTTGTCTCCCTTTCATTTCATCTCCTATTGTCTCCTTTAATATCTCTCTATCTCTTCGATACCTTATACCTCTCAATATCCTTTTGCAATTCCTTTGGTCTCTATTTGTATCCATTCGTCTCCTATTATCTCCTTTAAGCTCTCTATATCTCTTCGATACCTTATACCTCTCCTATTGTCTCCTTTAATCTCTCTATAGCTCTCCTATAATCTCCTTTAAGCTCTCTATATCTCTTCAATACCTTATATATCTCAAAGGAGACAATAGGAGATGAAAGGAGACAAATAGAGACCAAAGGAGCTCCAAAAGGTTATTGAGAGGTATAAGGTATCGAAGAGCTATAAAGAGATTAAAGGAGATAATATGAGACGAATGGAGACAAATAGAGACCAAATGAGCTCCAAAAGGTTATTGAGAGGTATAAGGTATCGAAGAGCTAGAAAGATATTAAAGGAGACAATAGGAGACGAATGGAGACAAATAGAGACCAAAGATCTTCGATACCTTATACCTCTCAATATCCTTTTGCACCTACTTTGGTCTATTTGTGTAGTTGCAGAATAACCTACAACTACACCCTCAATAGAATTAGTAAAAACTCAAGAAGTTCTTGATGATGAATAACAATTTTCTTATTAATGTTCTCAATTGATCACAAAGAAGTATCTAAATGGAATTAGAATAGTTACAACTTTCTCTTTTCTCTTTCCTAAAATATTTTCTAATACTCACTAAACGAACCTCTCGAATTTTACATTTGAACTCCTATTTATAGTAAAACTTTATACAGCTGTACATGAGTTATGAAGTATCGCAACTCATACTCGCAAAGTTATTCCATCCTCGCAAAACTTCATATTTCTCCACGCTTCTTCTATCATCGTAACATTTTATAATTCTTTTCTCCTTTATTTATTACGATACTCGTGAACTATTATCTTGCGATATTCAGTACTTACATCTTGCCTCTTCTCATGTCAATTCTTTGAAGAAGAAATGTCATGAGAATCCCTATTCTCGTAAATTTAGTGTAGTTATTACCACCCTTCAGATTCGCAACACGTCTTTTTACTTTTCCCTTATATTTCTGACACGTTTCTTCGTAACCGTTCTTTTCAACCGTTCACGCTTACTCGTATTAATGAATTTTTATCTTCATCAAACTCTCTTATAAATATTATCCTTTGTTTTTGCTTTTTATTCTCTTATTCATCTTCTTCACCGCTTCTGCCTCTGTAACCTCTTCTATTTTTCCTGTTTTCCCTATTATATTCAATGGCACCAAAGAAG
Organism: Papaver bracteatum; assembly: GCA_023529315.1. Lineage (NCBI taxonomy): Eukaryota > Viridiplantae > Streptophyta > Magnoliopsida > Ranunculales > Papaveraceae > Papaver > Papaver bracteatum. Next base: position 9,951 of record JAJJWX010004602.1, read on the forward strand.
AAAACTATTGAACAAATTAATGAGAAACTTGCTGATAGAGACCTTATTCTTTCTGAGATTGAAGGTTATGACAATAAGTCTTCTCTCTGTGTGAAGCTCTTTACCAACTATGTTTGGGATGATCAGAAAGTTTTAATCTCACGAGGTCAAATCCTCGCAGGTCTTCCTCTTCCTCTTTATGATGTTAAGTTTCCTTTATTCTACGAAATTATTTCCCACCCCAATTTTTCTTGTGCCATTTATCAATTGATTTGGTGATTGCATTCGCCTCTTAGTTGAATTCTCAAATCGTCTCTGCTTTTTGGGAAATCTTTATATTCAACTGATCTTAGGAAACCTGGATTTGAGAATATAGAAATTGTCGCTGCGAATTATCTGAGTTGAGGGTTTCTTCAAAAATTACACACTAATTCCTGCGAGGAAAGAAGATAATCGTTGGGGTGTTCGTCTTCATCGTAAAGCTAATATCGCAGCAGATGATCTTCTCATGCACGATATTGATTATGCTTCAGGAAATAATAAGACACCTCGTCGTTCTAATGATGAAGATTAGTATAAGTACCCTTTAATGTTATCAGGCTCTTATATTACTGGGATAGTAGAACTTCCTACGAATCTTCGTAACCGCTATTATCAACCTTGGGTTTTTAGAAATGTATGTATTTCCACTTCCTTATCTTTTTGTTACCCTTTAATTTCAAATGAGGTAAGAAACACTCTTGTATTTTTCTAAACAATATATTGTTGCCTCTGTTTCTTATCCTTATTTGAATTTACATGTTCCACTTCTTCCTGAGATTGCTGCGAGTGAAAATAAAAGTTCTACTTCTTCTAAAAGGCTTCTCATGAGGCAACAAACTCTTCGTTCTGCGAAGGTCTCTCAAGCTTCTGATAGTCAAGATGATGCTCTTCGCAAAGGATAAAGAAAACTTCAAGATATTGTTTACGAGAGAAGGAAAAAGAAGATACTCTCAACCAAATCCCATTCCAATGTAATTTCTTATAATAAGGACATTGAGGAAGATCTTGGTGATGAAGATGATAAATTTCCTGAGAAGGACTTTAGTTCTAATTCTAATACCCTTTCTGATAAAGGAGATGATGATGATGTTGATGAAGGTGGGAATGAAAATTATAGTATCCCAGAAACTTTTTCCTCAGCAATGATTAGCATCTCTGAGGCTTTCCTCCATTCTTCTCGTGGATTAGGAAATTCTCCTACAGCAAATGCTCGCAAACTTATTGCGAAGGCTTGTAAAGTTCCTACTGTTATTGATAATAACTCCCTCAAAGGAATTTCAAGATTCGTCTCTCCTGTTTCATTATATGCTTTAGGCAGCATGGTAAGTTTCTTCTCTATTCCTTGTTTATTTCCTTATTTTATTGATTTCTAACCCTTTTTTTTCTTGTTTAAGTTGGAAGAGTTAGTTGTGCATATGCTTCTGATTGGGAAAGACGTCATTCTCTTGCAGAGAAGAAAACTTTGAATCGTTGTGCGAAGTTAGAGGTTGAAAATTCAAGTCTCCGTCAGAAAGTAGAAGATTTAAATATTGATAATGCAGAATTAATATCCGTCACGAATATAATTCACAATCTGCGAGCAACGCAATTGATAATTCTTCTCTTCTTGAGGAGAATAATCAATTAAAGCTTGAAAATTCTTCTCTTCGTAATGATAAGAAGCAACTAGAAGGTAAATTCTTTGCGATGGTAATTATTTTGGTTACTTTTCCTTCGTAATTTGCTAACCAATTCCTTAATTTCTTTTCTTGCTGCAGAAAATCTTGCGAAGATAAATAATGATCTGGAAACTCTCCTTGCTAATCGTAATAAGAAAATTTCTGACTTGAGATCCCAGCTTCTAATTTCCTAGCATAACCATAGTTTATATGTCAAGCGTTTTCGAGCTAAGATGACTGCAAGATTTGCGAAGATAATGAAATTCCTCTCAAGAAGTACCATACGCTCCTTTCTGAAGAAATTCTGAAGATACTCCATATCTGGAGATTTCGAAAGTGAAGTTGAAGATGATAGTGAAGTTGAAGAAGAAGATCATTTTGATGGGAACAGATCGCCTGAAGAATAACTTCATTCTTTTTTTCTTTTGTATATCTGTTCTATAACTTTTCCATACAACACTTTCTTCTTGATTATGCTTTTAATCAATCCAACAATTTATTTTTCAAAGCTTAATTTCAATTAATCTTTATTTGATGTTTATTTCCCTTATTCGCATAATTTGATCATATGGAGAGAAATAATATATCTTAAAGACTTAGCTTAGTATTCCCTTTCCCCTTATTATTTCTCTTCAAATGAGGAGAAATCTTGAGCAAGTATGCTATAGCACGCAAACAAACTCTTGTACACCACATTTCCAATGTCAAATATTGAAGGTTACATAAGCGAGGTTGTTGACAGTCTAATAAGTCAGGTGCTCCTGAGATAACCTTGAAAAACAAAAGAAGATCTTTAGATTCTAATACCAAATCTATCCTAACTAGGGTAAACATAGACGCATTAATAGAGTAAACCATCTCTGCATATATGTTATTATGTTTTAATTCACGAAAGAGAAGAAAGAACCCATACCTCAAGGAAACCATGTGATGATAACCTCATTACTTTCACCAAATAAACCGCTCTTAGAAATTGCATCATACGTTTAGCATAACCTTCTTTTTCCGTTGACGGCAGATTTGAATACGTTTCTGCATTTTCATCTTCTTTTTTTGCTTTGAGTTTCATGTCAAAATTTACCTTGGATAGTGGAAAAGAGTTTTCTAGAGAATAATCTTGTGTCAAGAAAGATTTGCAAGTGAAGACTTCCAGATTTGGAGAACATAACCTGATAATGTTAGCCATTGTATCATTATCGCGAAAAAGATATTTACGACGATGGCTATATTCAAACTCCTTGAGGCTGAGGGAATCAACAACCAAATTCTTCTGATTATCAGTTTGTACATCACAATCAATTAAGCGCAATGTTTCAAGAACTGGACAACTCGAAAAGAGTCTTTCACATGCTTCTATATTGGAGATTGAGACTCCAGTAAAAGACAAAAGTTTAAGCTGAGGTAAATTCATCGATCTTGGTAGAATCATCTCTACATATTTGGCATTACTAAACACTTGCATTTCCAACTTTCTTAGTGATTTACAATACAGGAAATATTATGGAATTTCATATGCCAAATTACGATAGTGAGTGATTGATATTATTATTCCTTGAACATTTTGCTTAACGGCAGCAATAAGGCTCCATCTATTAACATGCACTATCATTGAATCATCATACACAGAGTTATCCCAAAGTATCTTAAACCTCTGGATGTCAATGTCTTTACGAAAAAGGAATACCATGTCTACAAACATCACGAACTTATGTATTTTTTCATTCGAAAATGAATTCTTATTGAAGTTCAGAAAAGGTAGAGATTTCTAAGTATGAATCCACCTTTTCGACAATACACAAGTCTGAACAACAAGTTTGGTATGGATAAAGGACATGATATAATGAATTAGTTCATCTTGTACCCTACTAATTCTATCTTCCCCATTAATACATGGTACATTTCTTGCTTCTTCCATTGTTAATATTTAAACCTTAATAAACTTAGAAAACCCCCAAAATTTGTAGTTGAAAACCCAAAAATTGAAAGATGGAAAAGGAAGTAGTACCTATTGAGTGTAGAAATGGCCGATCTTGAAGTGCAATGCTTGAACTCTAAAATCCAATTTCTGAAATTTTGAACCCCCAAAATTGAAATCTTTGCTTCTTCTGATCACTCCACATACCATTGGAGTTGAGGAGGGTTCATTGTGATATATAAACAGGTTAAATGATTGTAGAAGTAGTATGTGATTCTTCTATGAAGCGGATGGAAACTCAGAAATGTGTTGTTGAAAACCTAAACAGATTGGAAATGGAAAGGCATACACTTAAAATGAAAATTGAACCAACCACTATGAAATTAGAGTGAATGCTGAAAACCCTTTTAGTGGATTTGATGATTAATGAATCAAATCTCGAGCTGAATCTGAAAACCCTAAAACCCCAATTCCAATCAATCTCAGCCACATTTGTTACTCAAACGCGAAAGAAATGTAAAGAAATAAATGGAATGCCAAAAATTTATACTAGAGAAAACGATTATTACACCAATTTTACACTAATGGTAAAATGGTAATTTTTCACTATCATTGATAAAACTAGTAGTAATTCTTCTTGGGCAAATCCAAGAGCAGATCCTACAGAAGTAAAATGGCAAAAGCCAAGCAGGCGTTGGTGTAAAAGACAGGCAAGCGGAAGTAATAAGGATAATCAGAGCAAAAGAAGGAGGAAGGAGTATACCATGTAACTCAATAACGAAAACGATTATCAATGCTGCAGACTTTCTCGCAGGAATCACACAGGAAAAATGCACAAGCGGGATTATGAAGGGAGGAAAATCATGACGGTGGAAAAATTATGTCCCCTAAAGGACTGGGAAAAGAAGCAGATAATGTTTGCAGCGGATGAAATACCGGAAGAAAACTTAGGACGAACAGATTCCCTGGTGGTTACAATAACTGCAGAACCAAAAAAAAGAAGTGAAAGCGCGAAAGCATCGGAAGAGTGGGCGGTGGATGAAAACTTAGTAGACACGGACCGTTCAGTAGATATTCTATTCTACCGTGTATTCAGGAGCATGGGATACAAGGATTCGAATATAACGCGCTCTACATATAACATTCAAGGTTTTAATAAAACGATAACAAAACCAAAGGTGAGATGATAATGCGAATACTATTGGGATAAATAGAAACACATGTAAACTTGTGCGTAGTTGACATCGAGTCACCGTACTATATGTTATTGGGGCAACCTTGGGTGCATGCGACAAAAGGTGTGGCGTCAACTCTTCATTTGTGCGTGCATTTCCCAATACCAAGTGGAATAGGAGAAATTAAGGGAGATTCTAGGAGTGAGAAAATGTGCGTAGTTGACGTAGAGTCACCATATAATATGTTATTGGGGCATCCTTGGGTGCATATGATAAAAGGTGTGGCGTCAACTCTTCATCAGTGCGTGCATTTCCGAATACCAAGTGGAATAGTCAAAATTAAGGGAGATGCTAGGAGTGCGAAAATCTGCGGTCAGATGTAAAGAACTATGAAAGATGCGCGAAGAAGAGAAAATATCGATGGAGGAAAGATAAAGAATCAAGAAAGGAAGAAGAACTAAGAATATACATGATACGAGAAAAGGAAGGAAAGGGAATACCAAGTGAGATCCCAAATAAGGAAGGTGAACCAGTTGTTGATGGTAGCCTTTAGTTTAGGGTTAAAATCGTAAAACACTAAATCCTAGAAAACAGTGATGTCATAACAGTTAAAGAAACAAGCATTTACTAGGCACATTTACTGAAACCTTTAATGTGTCTCAAAAATAATTACTGGGGTATCTTTTTCAAATTAGGGTTACCACAAGCCAAACCCTAATTCCCACGTGTGCCAATGGCAAATCATGCCAGCCACACCAGCCGTGCTAAATCATGCCAACCATGCTAGACGCACATCTGTGCCAATGGAAAATCATGCCAGCCACACCAATTGAGCCAAAGCATGCCAACCATGCTAGCCGCACCTCTGTGCCAATGGAAAATCATGACAGCCACACCAACCGCGCCAAAGCATGCCAACCAAGCTAGACGCACCTCTGTGCCAATGGTAAATCATGCCAGCCACACCGACCGTGCCAAAGCATGACAACCATGCTAGACGCACCTATGTTCCAATGAAAAATCATGCAAGCCACACCGACCGCGCCTAAGCATGCCAACCATGCTAGCCGCACCTCCGTGCCAATGGAAAATCATGCCAGCCACACCTACCGCGCCATTCCAAACGTACCTCGCCATGGTCCCATGTCGCGCCACCATACTGGCCTTCACTACGCGGCAATCAAAACGAAGGCGTGTAATAATCAACGGTTTCCCTTCAATTCCAAGAGGAAATCATGTCCGTCTAAGGTTACCAAATGAAGTTTGCCCCCAAAACCCTAGCTTGGTCATGCACCTAGCCCAAGCTAGTCATGCCATGATCCTATGGCAAACCCTTGGCACCACATGCCAAGACAAAACCTCACTTAACCAGGCTAGCCGCGCCATGCCAAACATACTCTTCCTTGGCCCTAGCTACGCTAGTTACACCATGCCAAGCCAAACGCCCTTGCCTTGGACTTAGCCATGCCATACGTCCATGGCAAACCATTTTCCCAACATGCCAAGCCAAACCAAACCTAGACAAGCTAGCCACGCCATGCCAAACGCACTCTTCCTTGGCCCTAGCTATGCTAGTCACACCATGCCAAGCCAAACACACTTTGCCTTGGCCCTATCCACGCCATACGCCCATGTCAAACCCTTGGCCCTACATGCCAAGCCAAACAAACCTATCCCAGATAGCCGTGCCATGCCAAATGCACTTTTCCTTGGCCCTAGCCATGCTAGTCACGTCATGCCAATCCAAGCTCCCTTACCTTGTCCCTAACCACGCCATACGCCCATGGAGGACCCTTGGCCCCACATGCCAAGCCAAAATCGCACCTAGCCAAAGCTATCCACGCCCAAGGCGAACCCTTGGCCCCACATGCCAAGCCTAAACACACCCTAGCCGTGCCACCCTGTTAGCACTCACTACGCAACTACCAAAACGAAGGCGTGCAATAATCAATGGTTTCCCTTCAATCCCGTGAGAAAATCGTAGCCATCCAAGGTTACCAGATGACACATGGTAACCTTTGGCCTGGAAACCTAAGTTTGGCCACGCCAAACCATGCCATGCCAACGACATGCCAACCTAGTTGCGCCACCACGTTGTCCCTCACTACGCATCTACCAAAACAAAGGCGTGCAACAATCAACGGTTGCCCTTCAATCCCAGGAGCAAATCCTAGCTATCCAAGGTTACCAGATGACACATGGTAACCTTTGGCCCAAAAACCAAAGTTTGGCCACGCCAAAATATGCCATGCCAACCTAGTCGCGCCACCACTACGTGGCTACCAAAACAAAGGCGTTCAACGATTAACGGTTGCCTCTCCTCTCAAGATGCAAAATATCGACCGTCGAAGGTCACCAGGCTAGCAAGTTTCCCTAGATTGACTTACCAAGCCACAACAACATGCTCCATGTTTTCCAAAACATTCAAGACATCAACACAACTGGGAGATGCTCATTAGGGTTTTGGTTTGGTGGTCTATAGCGTGCGTCATACATAAATGCCCGTTTCAAGATAGTGTAATAAGATTAAGGCGGTTAGTAAATGCAAGAAGTAATGGTGAAACACTCCATTATTATGGGACATAAATTCCATCAAATCCAATCAATACCGGGCGTTACCACCTCTTCCCATTTAATTCATCCATTTTCTTTTCTTAAGAGGCCAAAGTACGTTTCTTTTTGGACTTGTATAAGTAGGATTATCTATTTCCATCAGAGACACGAGTTCTTGGTCAGGGAAAATACCACACTCAGAAATGCAACTCTTGTTAGATTTCTCAAAGCTTTCACCTTCTGATACAAGTCAAGCACTTCTCTTCCAGAATTATTCTGGCCTCAACACTCTCTTCGCTTCCTTCCCTAAACCAACCTTTCTCCTCCACTTTATGACCGAAGCAAGTCTGGAACGACCTTTTCTTGGTTTAGGCCGGACTTGTACAGATTGATCTCTCGAATATAAAGTACTCCCTTACAGTACATTTTTTAGGGTTTAAATTGTTTCTCACTTCCACACCTGCAATTACCGAAATCAGAAGAAGACATTTTCACCTACAAACAATTTGCGACCACAGCGGGAGGTTCGATCTTTCGGTTATAATGTCAATTTTCAACCAGCGATCTCATTTTATGTCAAGATGGTAGAGGAAGGAAATCCACTCTGACTCAATTACTCGACGGCTCGATTATTAGTCATGACATGACAAGGGACGACTAGGGACTTCTCAGAGGCTAGAAGAAAAACGATCCTCCCAGGGATTAACGGCGCAGTTATCAGGCAACTCAGCAAAAACTCGGAAGACTGGGGACTTCCCACGACCATGTTTCTCGAAAAAAAAAAAACTTGGTCTTGCACTCGGAAAGTTTATACTCATCAGAAGACCTGAGAAACCGAGTAAGTCTTATCTAGACAAAAATACGTAGTTTTCTTTTTCAAGTTTTGATAAAACCTATAGTCATGTTTCATCCCATGTCATCTACGAACACACTGTTCCATGGTTCTCCTAGGATGTCTGTGTTACTTTTATTCATAGCCAAAGACAATTCAATTCTAAACATTTCATTCAAAAAAAAAAATATATAATCCAAAAACCGTCATGGTAGCATTTATCTATTAACCCGAGAAAAACCAGAAAATCAAAAACCAAAAACCAGGCGCCTCATTTGCCTTTCAAAGAAAAAACCCTAAAGATAAGAGGTCCAAAAGACAGATATATATTCACGGGAAGTTTTCCAACAGCGGCAAAGGCCTCCCTCGTGCTTTGGAGAGCCGCCCTCTTAAGTTTCAGCTTCCTGCACAACTTCTTGAATTCCGCTTCCTGCTTATTCATCATGTCTGCTGAAGGACCTTCAACTGCTCCGGCTAACGACTTTTTAACATCAGAGAGACCTTAAACGAACTAAGAAATGTTGAATTCGAAGCCCATGCACACGTCATGATGGAACTTCCAGCTCGAGATTACATCCTCAAAAACTGTATAACCAGTCACGTTGCACATCTCATCAATCGAAGACAAGGCTTCCTACACACGCTTGACCAACGCATGTCGACTAGTGATCTTCTTAGTTGTGGCAATGTAACCGTAGCTTTCTCAAATCTTGGTTTACAATGTCTCATGTTTAGCTGGCACGCTAAATCCACCAATCAACACATGACCTGGGAAAGGGGCCAGATACGGAGGATTGAAGGTGGCACCTGCAATTGAATCATCAACTGGCAGGAGATACTTAACTACGATTTCACCCCTCGAAGTGCCCTCCTCCACCCGAGTCATGGAAGCGCCCTTGGGACAATGAATCTCCATGTCCAAGTCACTAGATGGTACAGTTTCCGCCGTGGGAAGTACGGATACGTCTTTACTATGGTGGTCTTCCACTTCAAGATCATCCCCAGGAACGGTTTCCTCCTAAAAAAATCAAAATTTAGTTTTACTGCAAATAAAAAAAAGGGAAAAAAGAAAAATATAGAGGGGACTCACCGATTCGGTTTCAGACTGATTATAAGAAGATTCATCACTGCTATCGGAAGAACTACTCCCGCCATCTCTGGACTCTGAGCTTTCATCCTTCTCGGATTCCCCTCCGTCATGGTTAGGCTCAGCATCGCTGCCTTCTGTTTCAAGAGGTGCTATTTTATGACTACGTGCAAGTTTAGAAAAGGCGTTCACACTGCTGAGACCCTGGGAAAGGCACAAGGACAAATACTCAAGAATGAGACAAAGACATCTATAATTTGACTAAGTCAGGAAGGAAATTATACGTACTCGCATAGTGGAGGAGATAAAAGTCGGGAGATCCTCCAGACCCGACTGAAGACTACCAGCACGATTCTTAGACCTTCGCTTCTTCACTTGGGGACTGTCCACATCCATACCGATAGGTTTCCTTTTGGTTAAATAAGTATCCCTCAACAACGGATGTTTTGCTAAAATCTCGGCGGAAGGCCTACCACGAGTGTTCTCCACTATGGCTTTCACAAATTCCTGCATGATTTGCCATTGGCACAAAGGTTCAGCTATCATGGTTGGCATGATTTGGCGCGGTTGGTTTGACTAGCATAGCTAGGGCCAAGGCATAGTGCATTTGGCAAGGCGCGGCTAGCTTGGGATAGGTGTGGCTGGCATGATTTTCCATTGGCACAGAGTTGCGGCAAGCATGGTTGGCATGCTTTGGCGCATTTGGTGTGGCTGGCATGATTTTCCATTGGGACAAGGGTGCGGCTATCATGGTTGGCATGCTTTGGCGCGTTGGGTGTGGATGGCATGATTTTCCATTGGGACAAGGGTGCGGCTAGCATGGTTGGCATGCTTTGGTATGTTTGGTGTGGCTGACATGATTTTCCATTGGCACAGGGGTGCGGCTAGCATGGTTGGCATGCTTTGGCGCATTTTGGTGTGGCTTGCATGATTTTCCATTGACACAGGGGTACGGATAGCATGGTTGGCATGCTTTGGCGCGTTTGGTGTGGCTAGCATATCTAGGGACAAGGAACAGTGCGTTTTGCGTGGCGCGGATAGCTTGGGATAGGTGTGGCTAGCTTGACTTGCCATTGGCACAGAGGGGAATTAGGGTTTTTCTCGTTGTAACCCTAATTTGAAAAAATACCCCCCATTAATTACTGGCTACATGCATTAAATGTTCTAATAAATGTGTCACCGGTGATATTAGGTTATTCAGGGTTTTAAAATTTTACCCTTTGTCTAAAAACCACCATTAACATCATCTCAAGAAGTCACAGCGATTGCTTTGTCTGATCTTCTGCTCTTTAACTCATTTTAAGGTCTGTTAGTTCTTTTTCCTAATCTTGTTGAGCTCATTTGAAACTGTCCAATAACTGCTTGGTTTTTATTGCCAGAAATTTTTGGTATGGTTCCCGCTGCGTGTATCCCTTATTTCTACTTGGTTTTTGTCCAACACTGTCAGGGGTGAGCTTTCTTTCGGGCCGGTATGTTCTCCTGTTTATTCTGTTAATACCTATAGCTTCCTTTGTTACGTCATCTTGGAGTCTGGACTACAATTTTAAGATCTTAACCTTAAATTTTAGGTTGTTATGTGATATCTCCTTTATTTATAACAAAACCTTAAATTTAGGTTTTGGTTTTTTATATTTGGATCTAATATCCTTAATTTTGTCTGCCTCTATATTTGGATCTAATATGTTCAAGATTGTCTGCCTCTATACATTGATATTTGAGAAACAATGTCTCCCGCTTCTTTCTTTTAGCATCAATGTTTTGTAATTCAATGTCTAACAATATCATGAATCATGAAGTCAGGGGAGTAAAAGATGACTATAACTGCTGAAGTTCACCACGAGGTTGAGATCCAAAAGATGACTACATAAAGACGCTTTAAATCGATCTAGGGTTGTTTTTCTTATAATTTAATGTATTACTGTTATCAGAATCAAGGACTAACTACTGCAAATCACATAATTAATATCAATTGTGTTTCTCAGTTTCCGATTTTGATTTCATGTTATCTCAAAATTGACGAGAATTACAATCCTAATCAAAAACAAAGAAAAAAAATGGACACAAAGATTGAACCTTAGTCACTGTGGAGGGCATTTTGTCAATTCTACCTTTTGGAAATTGATCGGCAAACTTATAAATGTATCATTATAGTATTTTCCAAGAAATTTAGGCATCGTAACAAAAAAATTATTGGTTATCCTCAAAAAATAAACTTATTGGTTTGTTGTATCGCACTAAGTAGTAAGCATGTAGTGCACCCACTTAGAGCTAGCAATATGGAAGGGGCATCCATTCCCTATCCCTCAATATCCCTCAAAAACCAAAAAATACAAATACTATGGTCTCCCATATCCCTACACTAGTAGGGATATACACCTCCATCCCTACATACCCGAAGAGATCTAATTAGCCTTGTAGGGACGGGAAATCAAATGGGTACTGGGTACCCATTTACTTTTTATTTTACGGGTACTGAGTACCCGGATATTTTTTGGTTTTTAAAGTTTTACCTTAAAACTTTCCTTTTTCACTCCCCTTTTTTTACTAAAACTATTTTTTTTTACATATTTGATATCTTTTTTTACCTAGGTAAATATTTTTTCATTGAAAAAAATTACGGCTAGTCAGTATCCGTTTGCATTTTTCATACGCGTACTGAGTACCCGTTTCGTGCAGGGAAGGGATGAGAGGGCACCATAGCAAGCTTTCCTTCCATGTGCCATCCCTTCCCTACATTTGAGGGATAGGAAAGGGATAGCTAGCACCATAGTGTTAGATTTTAGTAAACCACTATCACCATGAGACCATTTGGGGGCTACTGTATCAAACCCTAATAGATTGATATAATTTTAAGAATTAATAACCGTTAGATCATTTATATATCTATCTTTTTTCACACCCTAAACACAAAAGGGTACCCTATGTAAATATCTTTCGCCACCTTATAAAACCAACCTTGTCATTTATTTTTCAGATTCAGATTCAGATCTCAAAATTTCAGTCAAAAATTATATATGTGTAGCTAATGGATTCTTCAAGAACATATTCATCTCTCGTAGATAATAAGACCATTCTTACTCTCATTATTCCTTTGAAACTTCCAGAAGAAGATGATGATGGAACCCTCAGTCTTGTTGTTGATGATGCTGATCCAACTGGCACAATGATGTTTTCTCTCAAAACCAAGATTATTTTGAAGTTTGTACCTTCTGTTTGTTAGGGTAAACGCTTCATTTTTTTTAATATTTTTTTTATTAATTTTCATTTCTCATCTTTGTTTGATTTTAGTCTCATTTCTCCGTGGCCCTCTTCCAATTTTGATATTAGACTCATTTTTTATTACTTTTCTATTGTTTGATTATGGACTCATAATTTATTTTTCTGTGTGCAGCAAAATGGGAAATTGAATCCACTGGTCTTGGATCGGATAATGTATCAGACTAAGAATCTCCATGACTCTCTTCTACATTGGCAGTGATCGTTGGTGTATAAGGATTATTATGCCTGCTTTAGATGATGGATCCATCTGATTGGACTTGGTGAATTTGGATCAATTAGCAGCAAGGTGATATGAGTAACGGTGATGGTGAACTCTTCGTTTTCTGTCTTTTTTAAAGGCTTCTGTAGTGCAATTACTTGTATATTTATTCAGTTGTTTAATTTTAGAGTTCCTTTAGATCTTGAGCTCAAGATTAAGTTGTTATGTGATGTATAAGCATTTAGCCTGGTTAGAACCAAGTGTTCACTGCTGAACTTCACCACGAGGTTGAGATCCAAAGATGACTACATAAAAAAAAGCTTTAAATCGATCGAGGTTGTTGTTCTTTAATGGTTAATTAGTGTATTACTGGTATCAGATTCAAGGCCTAACTACTGCAAATCACATAATTAAGATCAAAATTTTGCTTTGTTCCTTCTCCGATTTTGATTTCATGTTATCTCAAAATTAAACTAGGAGACGATGGGGTATACATGTTTACTGGTTGATGTGGAACCACTGAGCTATTTTTCAGATCTCACCGGTGTTATGATCATATCCCGACTAATGAGACTATTACTTTCAATAGTGGAAAAATTAATTAGAATGGGGAAGTCAGTTTTGCACTGATGTTGTAGAGGGAGATGGGGAACTGGAACATCTGTAGACAAAAAGTGATCACTTACAAAAAGGGTCCAACCAGTGCATCACTGTTCCTTAATCATCCCCTTGTATTTATATTTTGTTTTTGAATAGTTTTCCTTGCAAAATGATTTTTGGTTGCTGTGAGTACCAACCTAGTTTGTTAGGTGTTTTTGGTAATGTGCAATTTTAAAGACATGCATTCTATACCTCAACCTTACTTCAATTCCTACCATATTAGGAAGTCGTAAAGTATCTAAACATTTTTGTTGCCTATTTCAAACATTTCATGGTGTTTTTTTTTTTCTTTCTTGCAAACTTCTGTTACTTGCAAAATCTTGTCTTTCAACTGGCACTTAAAATGAGGATTCTGTTAAATCTTTGGATACAGCAGGATATCAAACCTTAATCACAGTCTATCTCACTTTCTACAAAGTGATCTGCAAACTTCAAATGTACTACTATCATATAATCGTATTTGTCAAAAAATTTTTTTGAAAAATGACTACAGGGGTAGGCATAATAGAAAAATTTGTATGCTAGACTTGGTACTGTTAAGAAGCACAAGTAGGGTGCACGTGTGCGTTAAAATTCCAGAGTTTTGGCCAGTGTTATACGCGTGGCACAGCACCTCAATGCCTGAATCTTGTGATTCCACCACCTGTCCAAGTTTGTTCTTTTGTCTATCTCAAAAATTCTGATTCCACCACCTGGTCCATCTCTAAATTCCAACTCTCTTTCTCTCCATCTTCCTTATTGAAGCTGTAAAAAGCTTGAGGAGATTAAGCTCAATGTTGCACTTTGATAAAATCGGCGATAGGTTACAGTGTGTGATATAATCAGCGATGGGGGTTTCCTAATTTTCATTTGGTATTACTCTCCCTTTTTGCTACACTCCATTCTATTAATCTTCCTAGTTCAGATATGATCTTACAACATGTTTGTTTACTCCTGACTCATCTGGGTCGTCTTGATCTGAGTCATCTAGATCTGAGTGAAATCACCTGACTCATCTGGATCTGACTCGATATGTTTGTTTTCTAAACATTTTTGTTGCCTATTTCAAACATTTCATGGTGTTTTTTTTTTCTTTCTTGCAAACTTCTGTTACTTGCAAAATCTTGTCTTTCAACTGGCACTTAAAATGAGTTTATTTGATAATTTGATTGTTAAATCTTTGGATACAGCAGGATATCAAACCTTAATCACAGTCTATCTCACTTTCTACAAAGTGATCTGCAAACTTCAAATGTACTACTATCATATAATCGTATTTGTCAAAATTTTTTTTTGAAAAATGACTACAGGGGGTGGTAATTACATTAGGCATAATAGCAAAATTTGTATGCTAGACTTGCTACTGTTAAGAAGCACAAGTAGGGTGCATGCACGTGTGCGTTAAAATTCCAGTGTTTGGCCAGTGTTCTACTCGTGGCACAGCACCTCAATGCCTAAATCTTGTGATTCCAACTCTCTTTCTCTCCATCTTCCTTATTGAAGCTGTAAAAAGCTTGAGGAGATTAAGCTCAATGTTGCACTTTGATAAAATCAGTGATGGATTACAGTGTGTGATATAATCAGCGATGGGGGTTTCCTAATTTTCATTTGGTATTATTCTCTACTTTTGCTACAGTCCATTCTCTTAATCTTCCTAGTTCAGATGTGATCTTAGTCAAAATAAGTAGCTGAGTTTATTTGATAATTTGATTGTTATTTAGAATCTTTCTTACATGAATAACTTGATTGTCTTTTAGGAGGTTTATTTGATAATTTGATTGTTATTTAGAATCTTCCTTACTTGATAATGGGTTTTTGTCATTATGTTTTTTTTCTCTCCTTCAAATGGGTTTTTGTCATGTCAGCAACAAGACATAGTATTATGGATTGGCGTGATAATAGATGATGAAGAAGCAACTTTTTCAGCTCCTTGGGACTATTACTTTCAAATAACGTTAATCAAGGGGCAGTATACGCAAGAATTTAACCGGGAAATGGAATTCAACTCACTTCGTTACTTGTAGGGCACTTTTGTGTTGGCATTGCTGAACTGGGGAAGTCAGTCTTGCTTGCCGTGGAGTTACAGAGGGATATAGCTAGTGAAATGGAATGTGGTTCTTTATTTTTACCTGGACATGTTAATCTTTTCTGGTTCAATTTCAATCCTTCAACTTTAGTGTAAGTAAATATTCAGACTTATCCGAGTCTCTTTAGCGATTTTTAGATTTTTCCTAGGGGTTCAAATGTTCGGAAGTTAATAACTAAATGTATGGACGATTTAAGGAGCCAAAGTAAAGGAGCGAGAAACCATATTCGCCCAAATATCCTCCAAACCAAACGCGGGACTCTTAAAGTGTTGAAACTAAATGTATGGACCGGTCTTGGCTAGTTTTTTTTTTTTTTTTTTGTTGTTGTTGTTGCTCTATCAGGTCCTAGCTAATTAGCAGCAGTCATCACATTGCATTATCTATAAAATCTTCCACCCTATTTGACTGTTTTTAAATACACACTCGTCTGGCCATCCATATCTACGTTCGGAAAGGTAGATACTTCCAAATATGAATCTATCTTTTCCGATAAGAATACGCGTTGGCAATTTAACCTATCGTTAGTGCAACTATCTTCACCTGATATATATATATATACCCTAGAAGTATAATGTACCATAGCAAAAAAAATATCTTCACGTTAAACCATTTCCGGCCCAATTTCTGAGACCATGGGCCGAACACTGCAGCCCTAAAAGCCTTCCATAACCCTAGCAACTCCAACATCCCTCACCGTCGGATCACCACTCTCTCTAATATAAATAAATGTCCTAAAAAGATGAGGCACCCTAAAAATACTCTCCCTGTTTTACATCTCAAATTTTTTGTCTCAAAGATTAATTATCAATAATGGATGATTCTTCAAGAATAGGTTCATTTTTCACTGATTTGAATACCATTGTTACTCTCCTCATCATTCCACTGAAACTTCCAAATGAAGAAGATGAAACCCTGATCTTGTTGTTTTTGATTCACCACTAGCATAATGATATTTCCTCTCAAAAATCAAATCTAAAACATAATCAACAGTTAATCAGCCATCTGAAGATCTTCTTTGATATATTCTAGGTAATCTATTTCTTTTTCTGATTTTTCCTTCACTTTATTCGTTAATTCAATTTTTTGTGCAAATCTTGTTTGCACAAATTGCCCTTTAGTGGAAGAACTACTAATTATTGCTTCAAAAACGGGCTGGGGAAAAAGGTACTGATCGATTGTTCTCCTGTTGGTGTTAGATTTCATTCTTAATTTTGTTATACTGCATCTAATCTAATGAAAACTCTCCTGTCCTTACTTTTTTTGTTTACAGCTTGAATTACATTATGCCAAAGTGATATCTCTGCTTGGAGGAGGGTTATTAGCATAGAAGAGATTTCAGAAATCAATTAATGGGATTTGGGTGTGCGATGGGATAACTTCACTCGTGTTATGGGGATGGAACTTTTGACTTTTTTCTTCCAAAATTTTATAAGATACTATGGTAATGTTTTTTTTTTTTTGATATTGCTGTCTATTGGTGTTCTTTTTTCTTGTAGTTTTGTCACCTGCATAATTATTACTGCCATGTCGATTATAATAACAGTAGATGATCTTGGTGATGTATTTTTTTCAAGGTTGACATGTGCTTATTATATGGTTTAATAGATCAGAATTTACTTTGTTAACATGAGTGTGTTTATTTCAAGCATTTATCTCCACTGTCTAGGGTTTAATTTGGTTGTTGATGGATTTTCTTATAATGAACCAGATTTTGTATGCTTAATGGAACTTATCTTTACACCACTAAAATGTTAATGCCAATAGTTTAGTTGATCGAATCGCAGTAAATCCAATTTTATTGAGCAGATCTAAGTATAGATTTGAACATTTGGTTCGATGTTAATCACACTAGAGTTAAATAAAGATGCATATGACTTTCAATGCTGTTGTGCAGGTTGTTCTGTACCTACTGTTGAGAAATATATTGGACTTCGATCAATATTTACAACACCATGTTATTTCCCTGTAGGAAGGGTTTTTTTGATTCACATCCTTTTGACAAACTAAAGTAAGACATGGGAGGACCTTATTGAAAAGGCGGTATGACACAAGAAAATAAGATGGCAGATGCCTTCAACTTAGGTCTAGCATTTAGAGTTTTGCTTAAAAACTCGGTTTGCCATGTATTACATAGTTTCTAGTAATGTAGAGATTATCACTTTGTTGTTTTAGTAAACAGTTTTATTTTTAAATGATTATCACTTTGGCTGTTTTCATGTAACGTAGTGGTGGTAGAATAGTCATATTTGGTGAATTGGTCATCTATAGAACAAAATAGCTGGCCCTCATGAAAATTTAGTGTAGGATAATTGATTTTGATTTTTGTTAGTTTCTGATTTATACTTTATAAATTGTTGCTTTGAGTTTTATAGATGAGTGTAGTTATAATCTATGGATAAAGGATTCTAGTTAGGAATTGCATGTGTACATGGGAAATCCTTAGTTTGGAAAATTTTGGATTTCAGGAACATGACACAGTTTTAAGAAAAGTGATAAGAACTATGCTCCGGTCATGTTAATAGATTGTTTTTTGATCCTTGGTTTATATCATGTTGTAGAGTATTCTATATTTCACACTTGGATCAGAACGAGTATTTCAAACGTGTTCTTTGTATTCTGAAGAACAATTTGTTCATCTCCTTTGATTAAATTGGATTCTGATAAATTAGAAACAATGTTTACCTTTACCTTTATAGATTAAGAAACAACTATCGTTTAATATCCTTGTTTTGTAATTCAGACTGTAAATTCTAGAGACTCATTTTCCTATGATGATAGTTTCAAATAATTGCAGGAGGGTATGTTATTTTATTAGTCGTTTCTCCTTGGAAACCCAAGTCTAATTAACATTATCGGACATCATTTAAGTTGCGGTACCATATGTAAAGACATGACACCCAAGAGGCGCGTGAGAGCAAATGATGACCATTAGATCTTGAACCTCTGCAGCAATTTTTCATCTCTTTGTAGGGCTACCTATGATCCTTACTCAAATCTTGTAGGAAATTCGGACATATCTATTATGGATGGATTGAATGAACTAGTACTCAAATCCAAGGACCCTTTTTTGGTGAAAGAAGTTTTGTTGGCTTGGCACCAGACTTGTTGTTGCATTTGATAGTTTAACTTACGTTGTTGCAAGAATTAGTTTTTTTTTTTGTTTCTGTAGAAAAAAACACAATACTCCTTCCGTCCATTTTTAAGAGTCCGCTTTGACTTTGTCAATATATTAAAGAAATCCTATAAAATGTCATGACTATCCCTTGATTAGCCTATTTAATATTACATTATTACCAAAATTAAAATTATTAGTATTTAAAATTCTAATTTGGATAGTATTATTGTTCTAAGAAATATTGTATAGAAATAAAAGCAAACTTATACTCCAAAATTTAAGAATTTTTTATTTCCTCCATTTGATTTTGGTTTCCCGCACTAAAACTATGGAGCCTTTGGAATTTTTATTTGAGAGGGAAAAAAATTAAAATTGTAGAGTATTTCCTCTTTAGATATACTCTACCATGAATTTGAGATTTTGTCATAATTGTTTTTGATTATTTGCCATGTAAGAATAAATAGAAGTATTAGGAATTTCTTAACTACCCATAAAGCAATAAAGGGTCTCCCTGTTAACTCTAATCCAAGGGATCAAGGGTTAAGATCACCGCCATGTAATAGGGGAAGGTAGTGGGGGAAGTGTCACAGCTTCGCTCATTAAAACCTCTGCAACAACTTTTCAGAATTCAACGGGTTATGATCCTGACTTCTTAGACTACTGCTTTCAGTAATACTGCTCGAGGGGTGTGCAAGAATTTAACTGAGAAAGGGAAATCAACTCGATGGTGTTACATGTGGGATGCTTATGGTGTTCCTATTGTTTTTAACATTACTGAATGGGCATGGCACTCTCAGTTCTAATGCATAGAATGTCAACTAAGAAAAAAGCTCAATCTCCTATTAAGCTTGTGCCTGGTGTTTATTATGCTTCAAATGAAGATGATTATGAATATGATCATATTTATGAAGATGAATACAAGGAGCCTTATGGAGACCCTTATTTGACACAAATAATTGCTGGTCTTCTTCCCAAGAAGAGGAATTTTAGAGTTGGAAATAAGGGGCGTAAACAATATTAATGTTCCTAGATTTCATCTTTATGTTATTTATTTGTGTTTAGGAGCTTATTTTTAGAGCTTTTAGCGTTTTTTTGTTGCTATTTTTTGGTCCTTTGGTTTATGGGGGTGGGGAGGCCTCGAGCCTTCCATTTTGTAATAACGTTTTTTTTGCTTTAATAAACCATTTTGTCCTAGAAAAAAAAAAGTAACTCTCACTTCTATTTTAATTGCAGATTCTAAAAATTTACGGAGTTCAATAAATTTTGCTGTTTGATTTGGGATTTTTATTTTGATAAGACCCATTGATTTGCAGTTTCTGTACACTATATTGAAATGAGACCAAGGTTCATAAAACTACAAGGTGGTGATATATAATGTAATTCAAATTCTTTCTTTTTAGCTTGATATCTTTATTATTTCAATTTTGATTGAACTTTTTTTTGTTTAACCAAAAAATATTCGGACTTATCTTAGATTGATTTTCAGAAATCAATCTTATGGCTGTGCAAAGTGTAGTGTTGCTTGTCCTAAGATGGATCTTGGTCTAAATTGAAACATGAACTTTATCTCTGCCAACCTAAATTTACTTCCTCTCTCCCAGTATGGAAAACTTGTGAAAGCCAAATTTAGCTTAGATTTTTCATCTTTCATAACTGCAGATCCTCCTAGGACCAAACACTAATTCGAACACTACAAGTCTACAACAATACCCGGTGCCCCAATGGATATCTCTAGGTAAAATCTCAAACATTCTCCCATCCGTTAGATTTTCATTCTCTTATCTTGATAACCCTAATACATAAGGTAAGGTACCCTATATATATATATCTTTTCTTCATTTTCTCATTCATTTTGCTTCTTCTTCAGATCTATGATTTTTCTGTCCAAATTCTTTCTCTGCGGATGATGGATTCTTTAATTAAATCTTTACGTCTCACTGATGATCTAATCACCATTTTTACAATTTCTCTCCTCATCATTCCACTGAAACTCCCTGAAGAAGAAGATGAAACACATTTTATCTTGTTGTTGATGATTTGATTCACTGGCATAATGATTTTTCCTCTCAATGCTAAGTTTTTTTCCTTGAATTCATCACTGCAAATACAGTTTTGGCCTCTGTTGTTTATCGTGAGTAATTCTTTTTCTAACTTTCTTATCTTATGATTTTCATTGCTTGTCTGTTGTTTGATTTTAGGCTCATAATTTATTTATTTTTTTAATGCAGGAAAATGGACAATTTCTTCATAAGCTAGTTCTATTCCATATTCCCTTTGATTGAGGAATCTCCGTGACTCTCCTATCTGGAAGGTGCTGTTGTAAGGATATTGAATTCAACTTTGTAAATTAAATGGTAAACTCTTCATGTCTCTAATTAATTTTTATTTTTGTACTTTTTCTTAGGGTTTTTCTTGTAATTACTTTTTCTATTTATAACAATTATTTTTGTTTGAGTTTAGAGTTTTCACTTATTGGTACTTCCCTATGCGTTTTATTGATCTGGACTACAATTTGAAGATCTTTATCTTAAATTTTGGTTGTTATATGAAATGTCTTCTATTTCCGACTAATATGCCTAATTTTGTTAATGTTCAAGATTATGTGCCTCTATGCCTTAAGATTTGAGAAACAATGTCTCTCATTTCTTCATTGTTTTTTAATTCAGTGCCTAATAGTATCAGGAATCATCACTCAAGAAAATCTCAGGGGAACATAGTATGAAGAAGGAACGTGAGAATAAATGATGGTGCATTTGCTATATAAGGAACCCTGAGCAATTTTTTAGCTCTGTGTGTGCAAAATTTTGACTGAGAAATGGAATTCAACTCAGATGTTTTTACTTGTGGGGTGGTGAAATGGAACTGCAGTTCAAAAGTTACCTCTTACATACAATTTATAGACATGCAAACAATTAAAATCACGTGGTTACTTAAGCAGGTTATTAGACGTCAAGTTTATGCGTTTTCCTCTTGTTTTTAACAAATTTAATCTGAAATGAATATCATTGGTGATGGTTGTATGGCACTCTTAGATATGTATTACTTTTGGATTATTTATTTTTACTTAGTTAAGACAACTTATCTGGTTTCAATTTCGTTTAGGCGCTAATGAGACATCTGAAGTGTTTGTATTCTAACATAATGGCTGACCTAGAAGTAGTATGAACTTAGAAATAAGTACCCTAGTAAATCTCCTCTAATGCATCAATTTCATCTTCTTGAACAGAACTGAAAGACCCTAAAACCCCAATTTGCAATTGAGCTGCTGTGTATTTGGTGCTCAAATGAAAACCCCATATTTTCATTTTTTTCAAATTACAATAACAATTTACAATCCCAAATTATCATTTTTTTTACACCACTGGTGTTTTCTGTACCAAAGGTCCAGAACCCATTGGGCTTAATTATAAAAATTTCTCTCATCCATTTATGGTAAAATAGTTTCTAAAAGTATTTACGGCTGAGAGTTCTTAGATTCCCAGCCGAAAGTACATGTTTCGGCTTGGCTTTCCCAACCAAAATCAGTTTCTGATGTTTTTGATTTTTAGAACCAGTTACGGTTGGGAAAATCCAGCCGAAACTGCTGTTAATCAGAAAAATGATTTTGGCTAGGAGTTCTTTATTTCCCCGCCGTAAATAAGAAATACGGCTTGGAGCACTACTATTTCCCAACCGTTTTTTCGTTCTACGGTTGGGTCGACAAATTATCCCAGCCGAAAACCAAGCCGAAGTGCAGTTAAGGCTGGGAAAACCTAGCCCTAACTAGTTCTGAAAACCACAAAAAAAAATCGAAAAAACTCTCGGTTGGAATCTAAACCTCTACCAGTACAGTTACCCATATTTTCTGGTGTTAGTTTTAAAATCTAAACCGCTGCGTACTATTTCGTTAAGTTACCGGATATCGGTAAAATTACCGATAAATACCGTTATATGGTATAGTTTTTCTTTACCTGTTTTTCATACCGAAAACCAGTTCAAAATAAGAAAAATTCAGTTTAAAATTAAAGCCAAACAAAAAATAACCACATACAAATATTCCAAATTTACTTAGTTACATTTTTTACAAAAAAAAAAAAAAAACATGCAAGGGTATACACACGTGTATACATGATACTACCGGTATCGGTAATTAAGGGTTACTGTACGGGACTCAACCGATACAGTTACGTTAGGATAAAAATTACCGATAATTTTTTCGATACCATTTTCTGATTACCTTTTTGTTCAAAAATTACTTATAGGAACTCGGATTATTGGTTACGGAATTCCGTATTGACAGCCTTACTTGTCCATCCTTCTTCTTTGGCCCAGCTAATCAACTTCCAGATCGCTTTCAGCCCTTACATACTTTCTGTACCACTTTGGCATTCTGGGCCACTTTTTCAACCCATGAACGAGTTACACTAGAACTCTCAGAGCCTTCAATACCCTAAAAAGTTCAACATCCCTACCGTTGGATCAAAAACATGAGGTATCCTTACAAAAGAAAATATCTTCAGCCTAGTAGCCGTCTCTAAGTAAACCCGCTTTGCTCTCCCATTTTTTAGATCTCGAAATTTTCTGTCAAAGAAAAAGAAAAGGAAAATTGTATTCTCAACAATGGATGCTTCCAGAATATGTTCATCTCTCACAAATATGAGTACCATCATGGTTATAATTACTGTTCTCATCATTCCACTAAAACTCCCGGAAGAAGAAGATAAATTCCTCTATCTTGTTGTTGTTGATTCACTAGCATAATCATATCTACTCTCAAAGCCGAAATCTTCTTTCAGTGACGCAGCCGAGGATCTTCAAAGATTTACTGATAAAATCCTCTATCTACCTTGCAGAATCAACTATAGACCAACATCTGCCACAAAGGACAATACTACCTACATTCAACGTGTTGAATTTCAGTGCTTTCGGCGATGGCATTCAGAGTTAGTACCCATCATCAACTAATCAGAAATTTATTTGTTATTTAGGCAATAAGTTGAATTTTCATGAGTTAGTTTAATTTAAGTCTTAATTAATAACTCTGAAACCGTACACGCTGTGTCAAGGTCTAGGGTCTCTAGTCGAAGGTTAAATTCTGGTCAAGTCAACATAAGTCCATTGACCTCCTTGTTTTCCAGTTTCAGGACTGCATCAATTAAAACCGAATCCATTTAGACTGATTTGGCGACCTTTATTTGATTCCCTGACTACATTATTGTGGATGTTTTTTCCTTTCTTAGATGAGATTGTGGCAATCCTTGGGGATCTTTCTTTTTGGCCATTGACTGTCTATATATACCAGTACAGATTTACATATCACATAAGAAGCTAGCGAAGTGGAGTAAAGAATAGGTTATGCTTCAAATGCTAACTGCAGCGTGCTTTGCAATCTCAATTGCAGCTTTATCTGGATCTCTTGTTGTTTTTCTGATTGGTTTGAAGGATTTTCGTCCTTTTTAGTTTGATTATGATCGGTAGGTTGTATTAATAAATTCTCTCAATTTCTGAAATCCATCCATCTTCTTATTAACTTTTAGGTTCAAGTGACTCACTAATGCTTTTCAGTTTTATCCTATCATAATTTCCTATAATAAATAGGGGGCTTAAAAGTCACCGCCACAGACAATGTATCCTTGTAGTGGTTTCCATGTTTTTTAAAAAGTTTTGGTTTGCAAGTATTGTTTTTTTTCGTTAACACTCAAGGGTAATCGCAGGGTATTTAGAATTTAAATGTATGTTCGTTTTCAGTGTCAATGACTATGGATTTGTGAATTTGTAGTTGCAGGCCAGTATGCATAGAGATTATGACTCCTCAAAACGAAGCAGGAAGAACCACAGTTATCGCAAGAACAGAAACAAAAAACTTGCAAATAAAGGTGCTACATATGATCTGGGCAATTGGGAAATCAGGGAAAATCATGACAAGGATTTTTTTTAAGGGGTAGTCGCAGTTCTTTCTTTTAGCATCTTCTGTTTTGTTACTCAGACTGTATATGTTGTAAACTAGAGACCTGAAGTGTATGCAATTTTATCAGTCTTTTCTCCTTGACTAAACAAGTCTTTATATTATCAGGAATCATTTGAATTGTAGAACCTTAAGTGACGACGCTACACCCAAGAAACTTTCGTATGGCAGCACCAGAGAGTATGAGAACAAATGGCGGTGCATGTTTATAGATTGATGTGGAACACTGTGCGATTTCTCATACCTGTGCAGGAATATTTCAGACCTCAATGGGGGAGATTATCCTTTCAATAATATTGCTCTGAATTTGACAGAGTAAGGGAAATCAACTCATTGTGTTGGTGTGTTGCATGTGAGACACTTATTTGTGGAAATTGTTAAACTGAGAAGGACTTGCAGAAAGATGGGCAAATGAAATTGTAGTCCAAATGTGATAACCAAAAGGAGATTTTGTGGATTATTTTCTTGGATACAACCCTGATTTAGTTGAGGATCCAATATCCGGAAAACCACAAGGATATTTTGCGGAACTCTGGTTTTGTTTATTAGGTCACTAGATTTGGATCCGCCTACATTGTAAGTTATTCTCCTATTTTCTTTACTTTTTTCAATTTTATATTTTTATTAGCTTCTGGATTTCAGTTGTTGTTTGAGGTTTATAGATGAGTGTAGTTCTAATGTTTACTTAAACTAGTAGATATTTAAAAAAAAGGATGTCAGGAACAAGGCATAGGAACTAAGAACAGTGATAACAATTATGTTCTGGTCACATTTAATAGATTCTTCTTTGGTGTTTTGGATTTATGTCAAGTTGTAGTAAGTAAAAAGTTGGATCAGAACTAGTATTTCAAAGGTATTATTTTGATTTTGAAGACCAATTTGTTTATCTTCATTCCATAATTTTGGTTTATGATGTTGGTAGTTTTAGTAAGATTTGAAGTTCTTATGATATTTTTATCAAGATTGTGATTGGCTGCCTTTACCTCCAAAGTTTATGAACCAACATCTCTCATTTCCTTTCTTTTAGCATCCTTATTTTGTAATTCAGGTCAGTATATTGTAGAGATGCTTCTTGTTTCGTTGTGTTTTGATGTGTCGATAGTTCAAAATAATTGCAGGAGCTAGGGTATGCTATTTTATTAGTCGTTTCTCCTTGGAAAAAAAAGTCAAATTGACCTTATCAGGAATCATTTGAATTGCAGAACCTTAAGAACAGACGGGACACCCAACATGAGCGAACAAATGATAAGCATTTGGTGTGGAACCTCTGCGAAAATGTATCATCTCTAGCTGAGGCTATGATCTTTACTCGAAAGACTACTTTACTTCTTTAACACTACGGCTGCGTGTGAAAGATTTTGACTGAGAAAAAGGAATGCAACTTGATGCTGTTATATGTGGGATGGGTAAGTGGCTTGTTAGGCATAAGTTTCTATGTTGTAGTCCTCTTGCTTTCAAAAAAATTAAACTTTAGGTGGGTACGGGACTCTTCTATTCTACTTTCGGATTAATTCTCTTTACTTTGACATCATTTCTGATTTCAATTTCATTTAGGGTAGTTTGATATATGACTCTTTTGTTGCATTTATTTCATGCTCATTCATCACCTATACACTTTTCATTCGCATAATTATCCTCGTGGTCCTCTTGTTTTTAAGAAATTACAATTGAACAATTACTTGTAAACACCCATATGAATGTTATCCATAATGTTGGGTATGCACTCTCAGTTCTATTCTACTGTCAGATTCTTTCTTTCTACCTGGACATCATTTCTGGTTTAGGGAGGGTGATGAGATATCTGAAATGTGTGAAAATTTTGGATGTCAGGAACATGACACAGTATTAAGAACAGCGATAAGAACTATGCTCCGGTCATGTTAATAAATTGTTTTTTGATCCTTGGTTTATATCATGTTGTAGAGTATTCTATCTTTCACACTTGGATCAGAACAAGTATTTCAAATGTATTCTTTGTATTCTGAAGAACAATTTGTTCATCTCCTATGATTAAATTGGATTCTGATAAATTAGAAACAATATTTACCTTTACAGATTAAGAAACAACTGTCGTTTAATATCCTTGTTTTGTAATTCAGACTATAAACTCTAGAGGCGCGTTTCTCTATGCTGATAGTTTAAAATAATTGCAGGATGGTATACTATTTTGTTAGTATTTTCTCCTTGGCAAAACAAGTCTAATTAACATTATCAGACATCATTTGAGTTGCTTTAACTTGTGTAAAGATATGACACCCAAGAGGCGCGTGAAGGAAAATGATGACCATTAGATCTTGAACCTCTGCACCAAATTTTCAGCTCTCTGTAGGGCTACCTATGATCCTTACTCGTAAGACTATTTACTTCTATAAAACTACTTAAGAAGTTGTTCCTGCAGGAATTTGACTGAGAAAGGGAATGCACCTTTATGTTGTGTTACGTGTGTATTTAGGGTCATGTTTGTAGGGGTTAGACTTGTTTAGATAACCATGTTTAGTAGTTAAAGTCTTTGGTAGTTTTTTCTTCTATGTAGGAAGTTAAATAGTAAGTTATGTAGCTTGTATAACTTATCTATGTATATATAACTTGAAAGATCAATGGAAGAGCCAAGAGAATTATTATGCAATTAAGTGTTAGTCTTCTAACAACAGAGGTTTAGTTCCCCTTGAATGATACTAGAGGTCTGGCGTCCCTCTGGCGATACCGAAACTATTCCACAAACCATTTTATCATCCTTTTTCTTGTTCACTGATTGTCAATTCCATGATCTGTTAAGTGAGACCTTAACATGTTGTTACATGTGGGATGGGGAAATGAAACTGCAGTCTAAAAGTTTTTTCATTCGTGGATTTCGAAAACATATGGGATGTGGAAATGAAACTAAAATATAAATTTTTTTGATTCTTGGATTATGTAAACAACTTAACTCACAGGAAGAACACCTGCAAAATATTTCTACGCAGTGGCTTGTTAGACATGTATTTTTATGGAGTGGTCCTCCTATTTTTAAGAAATAATTGAAAAGATTGTCTGTAAACTCCCATATGAATGTTATCCATAATAACTCCCTGCAGGAGACTTGGCTTGTAGGACTATTACTTTCAATAAATATTTACTTAAGTGTGAACTTGGACACACAGTTTACTTGTTCCGTTAAGTATATGTTTCTGAAAAAGAATACGAATTTAGAGATTAGGGCTCTGCATGTTTCATATAAAACCTCAATGTTACATACGGAAAAGTTGATTTACTGGTCTTAGATAATGAATCTAACAATCCCTTTGTTATTCGAACTTAGAGCATCATGCAGAAAAAATCTTAACAGAAAAGAAATGTTTAAACCAATGATTAACAGTCTCAAGTGTTTACTATGAGCTATTGAATCCTTGTGAAATCTCGGGAACCAGTATCTTAAGGACCAGGTGAAGCATCTTTGATTGGTATTTTCAGTTGTACGAGGAGCGTGGGAAGCTGGCCAGAGCTGATCAATTCTGTTCGAATGGACTTCTGACCCTGATTTGGATTCCTCAAGTTGAAAATACTGGAGAGTCATCGGGCCTTAGCTAGGTGATCCAGTTCTGACAGTTCCCCTCTAATCAGCTCCAGTTCTGCCAAGCCTTAGCTAGATTTCGCATAACTCCTCATTTTTGGCTTCAGAAAATAACAACACTAGCAACCGAGAAGACCAACATTTCTCCAATTCGGTATGCAATAGCTTGAACAACTTCTTCTTCAATCAAAGGTCGGATCCCAACAATAGTTGCATGACCAAAAAATCTGTCTTTGCACAGTTGTCATAAATCAGTGGTTTGTCAGGGAAATATTGATGATGTATACGCGAAATCTCACCAGCTACTGCTTCTGAGTTCTTAGCAATAGATTTACAAATGCTTATCAAAACAAGAGAACCAAGCTTAACAACAGGAAGCATCATATCTTGAAAAGAAGAGTTCACCAGTAAACCCATTGGAAGGAGTACCACAAGCAAATGAAAATCCAAGGAGATAATAAAACAAACTTCCAGCAGCATCTATATACTATTCATTGTGTTTTTAGCTTATATTGAACCTGCACATAATATAGAAAATCTTAGTAAAGGACTGTGTTGCAATGATATGGATACTATATCAGATACAAGATACCAATACGCTACTATGATACATCAACTTGAAAAACTAAAATTCGGCGATACAACATACTCAATATTGATCAGTAGTTTAACATAAATATGTTACATATAAGATAGAAACTTAACAAAATACATACATGTGTTTGCATGATTAAAATATAATATGTACGATTAACCTCACTGGAGAGACAAAAAGTCACGATAAGAAGGAAGAAAGTCTAGAGCAAGATCAATGGATAAATTTGGAACTAATATTTCGTCAATATAGTTAAAACTTCTCATAAAATCTAGTAAAATATTTAAATTTTCTAATATTTAGTCAAAGTTTTCTAACTGAGTTGTATCTTGAAATATTGGAAGTATTAGTACGCGTATCCGTGTAAATACGTATCCATACGACTGAATTTGTTTTTTAGGTGTATGAATGTAACACAGGTAAAGGACAACTAGAACTGGACAACCAAGCACATTAAATATGGAGAATCCAGTAAAGGAGAGTAGTTTAAGCTGAGGTTAATTCATTGATCTTGGTGGAATAATGTCTACATATCTGGCATTACCAAGCACTTGCATTTCCAACTTTCTCAATGATTTAAAATTCAGGAGATGGTATGGAATTTCATATTCCAAATCATGACATTGAGTGGTTGCTAACATTATTTATTGAACACTGTGCATAACGGCGGCATTAAGGCTCCACCTATTAGCATCCAGCATTATCACTGAATCATCATTCGCAGAGTTCTCCCACCAGATCTTAAACATATGACTATAAAATTGCTGTATATATAATTTGAGGCCGAAATACTGGCTCCAGATTGAAAGTTAAGCCAAAATCTTGTTTTCTAGAGCTCGGCCCCTACCAATAGGTGCCTCATTAGAAAAAGGATTTCACTTTTTAACTACCGTAACAACACAACTCTAATATTTAGAAAATTCCCAAAAACATAATGAATACATCGAATAAGCATTGCGCTAAGCAAAGAAGAGAAGAATATATTTTTGTCGATGGAATGTATAACATTTGTATTTTCTGGTGAAGCAGTTCGAACAGAAATAATAAACCGGGGACATGCTTCAAAGTCAAGGAGATCCAGAATAAAACTATTAACGAAAAGAAGGGGCAAGATGTTGGAATATTTTCAACTGCGCTATCTAAGGGGGGACCTGTGGGGCGTAGCCCCCCGGAAGAATTTTTTGGTGGTACGTAACTGTTTCGACAGTTACAAACATATCCAGAATCTTCGAATCCAACAGACGCCATTGATGTCTGATGATGAAGAGACTCATCGTTTCGTGAAGAGAAACTTGTTGGTGAAAAGATGTCTATTCCCAAAAGATGCGAAAACCTCTCTAAATAGCATCTCCCAAAACTCGTTTCAAACATATAGAAAAAACCTTTTCTGTTCTCTCTCTTTCTAAAGAATCGTCAGAAATTTTGTTTACATGTGTTCTTGATTGTATCAAGGGGTACAAACCTTGAATTCAATTTCTGTTGTAGGGATTTCATTGTATCCTGAAGGAATTATTTCAGATACCTGTTGTAATCGCCAATTTATTGGGAGGGTAGAAATAATTGTCTAAAAGAAATCTTATGAGCATTGAAAGTTTGGAGTACAACAATCCCTTCCTGTGTTATTTCATCTTTTATTGCAACCTAGTTTTTTCCAACAGTTTTTGACAATTAGTTTCTGGCAATGGGGGTGAATCTTCAACTTCGAATGCTACTGCACAATCCCTGCAAGTGATGAACCAAACCCTAACTCGACTGGAACGTTTTGATGGTGAAAATTTTACTCGTTGGCAAGAGACTGTGAAGTTTTTCCTGATCACCATCAAGTTGTGTACATACTTGAAGATGGATTGGAGGCGATTCCTGCACCATCAGACAAAGATACTCCTGATTTGATTGCCAAACGAAAGAAGCATCAGGAAGATGATTTCATGTGTCGTGGTCATATTTTGAATGCCCTGGAAACTCCTGTTTACAATGCACATCGGAGTATTGCGACTCCAAAGGAATTATGGACTGCGCTTGACAACAAATATAAGATTTCTAAAGCAAGCAACAAGAAATTCCTGACTTGCAACTTCATGGATTTTAAGATGGTTGACAGTAAGTCAATCATTGCCCAGGTCAGTGAAATTTTACTCATTGTTAATCATCTTAAGGATGTTGTAATTTATCTTCCTTCTGCGTTTATTGTCGGGGTTATTATTTCTCGTCTTCCCCCATCTTGGAATGGTTATAAGAAGAAACTTAAGCATGCTGAGACTGACTATGATTTAGAGGCCTTACAGTATTATCTTAGCATAGAAGAGGACTCTCGTAAACGAAAACTTAAGGATAGTCCACAGTCTGAAAACCATTCTAAGGTGAATAGCGTAAAAGAATCTAAGACACCGAATTCCTTGAACCTAATAATGATACTCAATTTAAGAAGCATCATCCCGACAAGAAGAGTAAGAATTAGGGCAATTGTTACTTATGTGACAAACCCGGCCATTTTTCTCGTGACTGTCATCTCAAAAAGAAAAAATAGCAGAACCAGAAAGAAGAGGCAAATATGGTCGATGAAAAACTCGTGACTGTCGTCTCAACCGTTGCCCCTCCTTTCAAGATGCAACATCTCGACCGTCGAAGGTCACCTGGCTAGCAAGTTCCACAAGCTCGACTTGCCAAGCCACAACAACGTTTTACATGTCTTCCAAAACGTTCGAGACATCAAAACAAACTGGGGGATGCTCATTAGGGTTTTGGTTTGGTGGTCTATAGCGTGCAGCATACACTAATTCCCGTTTCAAGATAGTTTAATGGGAGTAAGGCGGTCAGTAAATGAAAGAAGCAACGTTGAAATGCTCCTCCATAATGGGACATCAATTCTATTAAAACCCATCAATGCTAGGCGTTACCACCTCTTCCCATTTAACTCACTCGTTTCTTTCTTGACTTGTATAAATAGGCTTACCTATTTCCACCAGAACACAGGTTCTTGGTCAGGGGAAAAAACAACGCACTCAGAAAAGCAACTTTTGCTAGCTTTCCCAAAAGCTTTCACCTTATGATACAAGTCAACTGCTACTCTAGAATTATTCTGGTCTCAACACTCTCTTCGCTTCCCTCCTTAAACCAGCCCTTCTCCTCCATTTTGTGACCGAAGCAAGTCTGGAAAGGCCATTTCTTGGTTTAGTCCGGACTTGAACAGATTGATCTCTCGAACTTAAAAGTACTCGCTTGCAATACATTGTTTAGGGTTTAAACTGTTTCTCACCTTCGCACCTGCAATTACCAAAAACGGTAGGAACTATTTCACCTATAAATAGCATGATAAAGACATCACCATCATACGTTTATACTGCTGATTTTTCTACTTCTTTCACTTGGAACCCAGAACATGGAGGAGTATGGGTTACCTTTATAGTAATTGTTGCTGTGGTGAAGCTCTAGCTGATATCAACAAATGAAAGGTAATAGTTCTTGGTAGTATATGTAACCAGAAGAGACTGTATTGTCGCGGTAATAAAGTAGGTTTGCTAGAATTGTATGGGCACCCATGGAAGTAAAAGGATTAGTTGGATGGGCAAGCGAGCAAAACTGTCCATGGTCACGAGTTTTGGCGGGATGGACCAAAGGGTGGCCATGACTACGAAGATTGGATGGCTGCGACCATGACCCTTGACATGTGGAGTATGGCGGCATGACCCTTTACAGGAAATAGTGGTGTTGAAGCGAACGTTGAAGAGGAACCACTGATATAGAATGTTGAGACGACGCCTTGCAATTCTCAAAGCCTTGGTGGTTACTATGTTGAAGTCGGAGGCTACGTCACCTTCTGTCAAAATCGACATCCCTCAAGTGTACATAGGATAAAAGTCCCCTGTTTCATCTATCAATCGTGATTTTCAGGAGAGGTTGGGGTTTGAAAATGACTTCCCTGGCTGAAACGCATGCTTTCCATAGATGTTTCATCATAGACTGTATGACTTAGTTGGCCAAGTTCCCATCGTGCAGGTCCTGACGGGAAGAGGGTCTCTATGAACTCAGGAGGGTTGCTGATTTTGTTTTCCTCGATTTTGGAGAAGTCATTCCTCATCTTTACATGTTATGAAATTGGATTGCTGATCCCCTTCTACTAGGCATTCAAGAGCAATGCGAGCCTCTTTATCTATAAACGTACGTCCTGCTGAAGTGTCTTTTGTATTTTAATCAAATAAATAGTGGTAAAAGGAGGTCGGCTTCTTCCAGCTCTTCCAGTAACTTTCCCTGATAGTGGAGTAGCGTCCCTGGTGACGGTTGGAGCTTCCATGCTTGAAGAACCGTTGGGGTGGCGGAAGCGGCTATGGTTCTGGTGGTCATAAGTGTATCATGCATAGATGACATAGTTTTGATCACGAAGTGCTGGAGCAATGGCGTTGTTTCGAATGGCGAGGATGGTGTTGGAAGGGCGCAAGATGTTAGCGATGGGAGGATGCAAACTGTTAGCACATAGTGTGGTATTGCGGCTGGCATGCGCGTGCGACATGTGCGTATGGTAAGCATGTCTGGTAAGCGCATCTGGGAAGTACGTCTGGCAAGCGCCTCTGGTAGGTACGTCTGGGAAGAACGTCTAGGAATCGCCTCTGGTAGGTACGTCTTGGAAGCACGTCTGGGAAGCGCCTATGGATGGTACATATGGGAAGAACGTCTGGGAAGCGCATCTGGTAAGCGAGTCTGGTGAGCGCGTCTAGTTAGCGCTGGATCAGCTTGGAATGGGCACTGGCTTGTCATGGACGCTGGCTTTGGACTTTGATACGACGTGGACCGTTAGATGGGCATGGCGGGAACCGTTGGCTTGGTACAGTGAAGGCTTGACATGAGGCTAGCTTGGCATGGCGCGGACTTGTTCTTACGGGCCCAGTTGCCTCTTCCCATACGTAGGTAAAATAGGAAATCCTTTGTTATTCAAATTCCAAAAGTGTTATGCTTATGAAATGGGTTGGCTCCCCTTTTTACCTCGTATCTTTGTTATCACGTCCTAGTGTTAGCGGTAGCGTGATAGTGATTAAGTAGGCAAGCATATTCCATCTAAGTACTCCAGCGTTTCTCTTTCAATTTTTTTTTTGTTGTCTTGTGCTAGTGAAAACCATAGCCATAGGAATGCCTTTCCATAAATCTGTAGAAATATTTTCTTCTGGACTGGTGTAAACCCTAGCCATGGGTATGCCTTTCATTTACTTTTGGAAATACTTCCTCATAAACAATTCTTCGAATGTTGTCGTAGTAACGTCTCCTAATAGTGAGAGGTAGTCATTGTTGTGCAGAGTAGGCACGTACGGGTAGGTGACTTCTTTTTCTTTTTTCTTTTTTTTTTTTGAAAGGCAAACAAAGCGCATGGTTTATGGTTTTTTCATTTCCTGGTTTTCTTGGGTTAATAGATAAATGCTACCTTGACGGTTTAGGATTTTTTGAATGAGATATTTATAATTGAATTGTTTAGGATTATTTTTTATTGTGATTGAAAGTGACACGGTCATCCCAGAAAAACCATGGAACCGTGTGTTAGTAGGTGACATGGGGTAAACTATGCATCTTGTCTTGAAAACTTGAAATAGAAAAACCACGTATCTTATCTAGGTAAGACTTACTTGGTTTTCAGGTCTCTTGATGAAAAGCGAACCTTCCAGGTGTAACACCGAGTTTATGGGAAACACCTCCATGGGAAGTCCCTAGTCGTTACTGAGCCGTCTAACAACCGATTCGTTGATCCTTGGGCAGATCTTGTATGCTTCTATCCCCTATGAAGTCCCCAGTCATCCCTTGTCGTGTCATGAATGATAATCAATCCAATGGGTAGCTGAGTCAGAATGAATCTCCTTAACCTACCATCTCGATGCCTGGGTTGAAAAACGAGATCGACAGTCGAAAATTGACATTGTGATCGATAGATCAATCCTGCCGCTATGGTAGCCAATTGTTTATGGGTGAAAATAACTTCTGCCGATTTTGGTAAATTCGGTAGGTGAGTGAGAAACTGGTTTAAACCCTAAAAAAATGTGTTGCACGTTGAGCACTTTTAGGTTCAAGAGATCAATCTGTACAAGTTCGGCCTAAACCAAGAAATGGCCGTTCCAGACTTGCTTCGGTCACAAAGAGGAGGAGAATGGGTTGGTTTTGGGGAGGGAAGCAAGGAGAGTGTGAGACCAGAATAGTTTTTTCTGGAAGAGCAATTGGGTTTCTACAACTTGTTTTCAGAAAAGTACGAGAGCTCATGAGGGGAGCTAGTAGGTAAGTATTCTGAGTGTTCTCTTGTCCGAATGAACTTGTTTTTGGAATGGAAATAGGTGAGACCTATTTACACAAGTTGTAGTAAAAACGTACTATGGTCTCATTAAGGAGTGAGGAGTAAATGGGAGGAGGTGGTAACCGTATGCATGGATTTGATGTCTCATAAAGTGGCTAACGCATGAAATTGATTTTCATAAAACTGTCAACATTATGGAATTGATTTCCAAAAAGTTTGTTAACTCACGGCTTTATGTCCCATGAACGTTTCCCACATAACTCCCATATTTACTAGGCGCCTCACCCTTATGACACTTCATTATGAGGGGCATATTGTCCGCCGCACACTGTAGACCACCAAACCAATACCCAAAGGGAATACCCCATTTTATTTTGATGTCTCTAAGGTTTTTGGAAAACATGTAAAACGTTGTTGTGGCTTGGAAAGTTAAGCTTGGGGAAATTTCTAGTCAGGTGACCTTCGACGGTCTAGATGTTGCATCTTGAGAGGAGGGGCAACCGTTGATCGTTGCACGCCTTTGTTTTGGTAGCCGTGTAGCGAGGTCCAACAGGGTGGCACGGCCAAGGTGTGTTTAGACTTGGCGTGAGGAGCCAAGGGTTTGCCATGGGCTCATGGCATGACTAACCTGGACTAGGTGTGCGACCAAGCTATGGTTTCGGATCTAAGGTTGTGAGGGGACTTTTAGACGGACAGGATTTGCTCCTGGGATTGAAGGGAAATCGTTGATGGGCGCCTGGCTTCAATTTGGTAGACGCATGGGGAAGGCCAGTATGGTGGCGCGGCATGAGGGGCCATGGTGAGGCATGGCGCGGTTATCTTCGCTAGGTACGTGACCAAGCTAGGGATAAATTCATGAGGAGACTTTTTACGGCCAGGATTTGCTCCTGGGATTGAAGGGAAACCGTGGATGGGTGCCTGGCTTCAATTTGGTAGCCGCATGGGGAAGGCCAGTATGGTGGCGTGGCATGAGGGGCCATGGCAAGGCATGGCGCGGCTAGTTTGGCTAGGTACGTGACCAAGCTAGGGTTAAAGTCATGAGGAGACTTTATACAGCCAGGATTTGCTCCTGGGATTGAAGGGCAACCGTTGATGGGCACCTGGCTTCAATTTTGTTTAGAAACCCTAATTGGTTCCCTTCACTAGAACCGCTACATAATTCTAGTACGGACTCAGATTTTGATGGTCCGCCCCTCAAATCAACCGGAAAATAATTTCCTATCTCCTCACGCGCAGAGATGTAGGTTTTGAACTCGGTCGGGAGGGAAAAAAAGCCTAAAACCAAAACTCAGGAAGATTTCATGAGGGACGGCGGCATGGCCAGGCTATCATGGCATGCCTTGGCGTAGCATGGAATGCTTTGGTGTGGTTTGGCATATGGGGCCAAAGGTTTTCCATGGGTGCATGGCGTGGCCAGGGCCAAGGCATGGCGCGACTAGATCAGGCTAGGTGTGGCTTCCATGATTTGCTATTGGCATACGAGACGTGGCTAGCATGGCTAGGGCCATAGTATGGTGCGATTGGCATGGCGCAGCTAGCTTGGGCTAGGCGTGCTGGCATGATTTTCTATTGGCACGCAGGGTGCGGCTAGAATATCTAGGGCCATGGAATGGTACCATTGGCATGGCGCGGCTAGCTTGGGCTAGGCGTGGCTGGCATGATTTTCCATTGACATGCAGGGTGAGGCTAGCATGGTTGGCATGATTTGGCGCGGTAGGGTGTGACTAGAATGATTTTCCATTAGCACACGACATGCGGCTAGCATAGCTAAGGCCATGGCACGGTGTGATTGGCATGGCGCGGCTAGCTTGGGATAGGCGTGGCTGGAATGATTCGCCATTGGCACGCGGGGTGCGACTAGTAAGGTTGGCATGCTTTGGCGCGGTAGGGTGTGGCTGGAATGATTTTCCATTAGCACACAAGATGCGGCTAGCATAGCTAGGGCGATGGCATTGTGCGATTGGCATATCACGGCTAGCTTGGGCTAGGCGTGGTTGTAATGATTTACCATTGGCATGCGGGGTGCGGCTAGCATGGTTGGAATGCTTTGGCGCGGTAGGGTATGCCTAGCATGATTTGTCATTGGCACACGAGATGCGGCTAGCATAGCTAGGTCCATGGTACGGTGCGATTGGCATGCCGTGGCTAGCTTGGTCTAGGCGTGGCTGGCATGATTTTCCATTGGCACACGGGGTGCGTCTAGCATGGTTGGCATGCTTTGGCGCGGTAGGGTGTGGCTGGCATGATTTTCCATTGGCACACGAGATGCGACTAGCATAGATAGGGCCATGGTACGGTTTGATTGGCATGGCACGACTAGCTTGGGCTAGGCGTGGCTGGCATGCTTTGGCGCGGTAGGGTGTGGATGGCATGATTTTTCATTGGCATACGAGATGCGGCGAGCATAGCTATGGCCATGGTACGGTGTGATTGGCATGGCGCGGCTATCTTGGGATGGAGTGGATGGCATGATTCGCCATTGGCACGCGGGGTGCATCTAGCATGGTTGGCATGCTTTGGCGCGGTAGGGTGTGGCTGGCATGATTTTCCATTGGAACACGAGATGCAGCTAGCATAGCTAGGATCATGGCACGGTGCGATTGGAATGGCGCGACTAGCTTGGGCTAGGTGTGGCTGGCATGATTTTCCATCGGCACAAGGGTGCGGCTAGCATGGTTGGCATGCTTTGGTGCGGTTCGGGTGTGGCTGGAATGATTTTCCATTGGCACACGAGAAGTGGCTAGCATAGCTAGGGCCATGGAATGGTGCGATTGGCATGGCGCGACTAGCTTGGGCTCGGTGTGGCTGGCATGATTTTTTTTCAGCACATGGGGGAATTAGGGTTTGGTTTGTCGTAACCCTAATTTAAAAAATATACCCCGGTAATTATTAGAGACATATTAAAATCTTTTATTAAATGCCCCTAGTAAATGCTTGTTTTAAATGTCTGCCAGGGTTTAACGTTTTACGATTTTAACCCTAAACTAAAAACCACCATCAACATTTGTTTAGTAGCACTTGATTCTATTCACAAGTTAATTATTCATCAAATGGATGTCAAAACCGCCTTCCTAAATGGATATTTGGAAGAAGAAATATATATGGAACAACCTGAAGGTTTCATATTTCCAGGCCAAGAAAAGAAGGTTTGCAAGTTAGTAAAATCTCTTTATGGCTTGAAGCAATCTCCCATGCAATGGCATGAGAAGTTTGACAAAGTGGTTTTTCCATATGGTTTTGTGGTGAATGATGCGGATAAATGTATCTATAGTAAGCATGATAGTTCTGGATTTATAATTCTCTATTTGTATGTTGATGGTATGCTTATTTTTGGATCTGACATATCTGTCGTGAAAGGAACAAAGAAGTTTCTTAGCTTTAACTTTGATATGAAGGATTTAAGAGAGGGAAATTAGAATAACTATCAAGGATTTATAATTCTCTAATCTTGGGAATTAAGATCCTAAGAAAGGGAAATTAGTTGGCTTTAACCCAATCTCATTATATTGAAAAATTTCTCAAGAAGTATGGTCACTTTGATGACAATCCAGTACCTACTCCTTTAGACCATTCTATCAAGTTAAAGAAGAACACCGGTCGTACTCATGCTCAACTTGAGTATTCCAGTGTCATTGGAAGTTTTATGTATGCTATGCATTGTACAAGACCGGACATAGCTCAAGCTGTGGGAGTGTTATGTCGTTTCTCAAGTAATCCAGGATATGAACACTGGAAAGCAGTTTCAAGAGTTATGGCTTACTTGAAAGGTATAATGAATTTTGGCTTCCATTACCTAGGCTATCCCGCTGCACTGGAAGGGTACAACGATGCTAACTAGAACGATGTAGAGTCCAAGTCCAAATCAACGTCTGGATGGATCTTTACATTAGTGGGTGCTGCTGTGTCATGGAGTTCCAAGAAGCAGACTTGTATTTCTGATTCAACAATGTTGTCAGAATTAATAGCCTCAATGAATGCATGTAAGGAGGCAGAATGGCTTAGGAACCTACCTATGGAAATTCCATTTTGGAATAAGCCAACTCCGGCGGTCTTGATTAATTGTGATAATCAATCTACCATCTATAATGTCTCAAATAAGACTTATAATGGAAAGTCAAGACATGCAAGTCTTAGTCATCAAATGGTTAGGCAACTACTCAAGAGGGGAGTGGTTACGGTTAACTTTGTTGAATCAAAAAGGAATTTGGCAGACCCATTTACGAAAAGTCTACCAAGTTCGGTGGTTTCAATAAAAAGTAAAGAAATGGGACTAAGGTCTGTGAAAGAAGTTTGATCTCCCATAGCAGAAACCCAACTTTTGTTTTGAAAAAAGATAAACAAGGTTCAATGTGGTACCAACAAGTTATGGATGTAGATTATGGAGCACTAATATAAAACTTCCCATTTCTAATTAGTGCTAGGTTCTCCAAGAAAATAGGATGGATGTAAATCCTTAATGAGTCTGTGATTAGTAAAAGGTGTATCGTAGAAACACCTTCGAGACTTACCGATATGAGTATGGAAATCAGGCAGTTTCCTAAGAGAAGAAGACCATTCTCTAAAGAAGACTCATGAATCAAGGATATAAGCACATGGCCATTAACGTGCTTGGCTACAGAACACATGATTTATGAAATCAATATGTGTGGAGACTCCGGTTTTATCATAAGGGATACTTGGTTCAAGACTGGTTTCACCATAGAATCTCGATAAGGCTTTGAGTTTCTAACACTAAGTGAAGGTTCAAATCCAAAAGATACCTATCATTTATGTGTTGATTTCAACGATGATACTTAGTCTCAATTATGCTTGAACTACGCTGGCTTGATCCCACTCGGTTACGTAGGCAGTCACTTAGGTGATGCAGTCACTCTGATTTAAAAGTTTTCAACTTTGTTTTATGGTTTTTGAAAATAGGGGGAGAATGTTGGAATATTTTCAACTGCGCTATCAATGTTTAAAATAGGGGGAGAATGTTAGAATTTTTTGGTGGTACGTAACTGTTTCGACAGTTACAAACATATCCAGAATCTTCGAATCCAACAGACGCCATTGATGTCTGATGATGAAGATACTCATCGTTTCGTGAAGAGAAACCTGTTGGTGAAAAGATGTATATTCCCAACAGATGCGAAAACCTCTATAAATAGCATCTCCCAAAACTCGTTTCAAACATATCGAAAAAACCTTTTCTGTTCTCTCTCTTTCTAAAGCATCATCAGAAATTTTGTTTACATGTGTTCTTGATTGGATCAACGGGTAGAAACTTTGAATTCAATTTCTATTGTAGGGATTTCATTGTATCCTGAAGGCATTATTTCACATACCTGTTGTAATCGTCAATTTATTGGGAGGGTAGAAATAATTGTCTAAAAGAAATCTTATGAGCCTTGAAAGTTTGGAGTACAAAAATTTATTCATGTGTTATTTCATCTTCTATTGCAACCCAGTTTTTTCCAACACAAGACACAAGGAACATTCAATCACACATTTTCTCATCAAGTTGTTGATACTAATGGAATGGTGACAACTAAAACCACATTACCAGAATTTCTCGGCAATTACTCAACAGAGATGAATGCCGAAATGGAAATTCAAACTGCTTTACAAATGGTTCGTTAATGACTGTTAATCAAAATTCATGTTTATTCATGTTTTTATACATCGAAGTAGGAAAGAATTAATTTTTTGATATTGAAATAAGAAATCATGATTTTTTTTTCTAAGCAATAAGAAATCATGATGATGACACATAATATGTTTCGGTTGCGGTGCAATCATACAATATGAAGAAAGAGACAATAACAACTAGAAAACATGTAATCTGAAATTCTGGATATGCTTTCAAGATGAGAAGGTCATATTACCTTAGGTGAGAGAACCTCCACAAATTTTGAAGGAACTATTGGATCACGAAAAGGTCAACAATTTCAGAAATAATATTTGAAGATATAATTCGATGTTTGGTTTCACATCGATGGGTGGAACAATTGAAAAAACAAAATAATGATGGAAAAGGACCTTATGACTTCAGAATCGGTTGTCAGAATCGTCATAAGATTGGCACACTCCTACCAGACAATGGCATAGATCCAATATTTGTGCAGCTATACATTCATGATACTGAAAATGAAGTTACTCGAAAATATAAGGCAGTTTGGGGGGTCATTAACGGTCTTATCAGAATGCTAAATGAAATTATTTTTCTGGCATAAGGGTTCAGAATATAAAGAGATCGTCATGAAGGTTCTGAAAGTGCACAAGTCAGATTAAGAATTCTTGGAAAAAGAAAAAATGATGCTCGCCAGCATAACTCAACAACTGCACCAGAGGTGGATGCTTTGATCGTAGGTTCCGGTTAAAAAAAAGATAAATCTCAAAGATATTATAGTCGACGATAAGGGAACGGGTCAAAAAGGATCACTGAATTTCATCAAGGTTTTATGGCAATGCAGTATCCTTTACTCTTTCCTTACAGGAAGATGGAGATACCCTAAAATTACATACACAGACATGCCCTCTACTAGAGGGAAAAAACGTAATAAGGTTACAATGTGGGACTATTATGCATATTGGCCAACAACAACGAGCTGACGAAGGCCTCACCACGATTAAGGGAGCTTATCTGTACGACAGTGCTAGGTTGACGCGTATGCATGCAGTGAAGAGTCCATATTGAGGTGGGTTAGGAAAAACCAAACCAAAATCAGATCTGAATTTTATAATGATTTGAAGGATGCGGTAATATCAGGAGACACATCGGCTGTGATTGTTGGAAAAAGGATTCTGTTAAGATACATGTTACAACACTATCAAAATGGTGGCGCAGACGGATTATAGAAATAAAAAATACTACTTTTACTTACTATGTGTATATATTTTAAAAAGACACGGGAGATCATTGGTTTTGGTTTTAGACAATTGAGGCTGCACTATGATTGGATTGATGGTATCTGCG
This sequence comes from Papaver bracteatum, assembly GCA_023529315.1. Taxonomy (NCBI): domain Eukaryota; kingdom Viridiplantae; phylum Streptophyta; class Magnoliopsida; order Ranunculales; family Papaveraceae; genus Papaver; species Papaver bracteatum. The sequence continues at coordinate 51,823 of JAJJWX010004602.1, forward strand.
TGCAGTAAGTTTAAATGGTTGGTAAGTACTATCGGTTGAGTTTTGGTTTGATGATATGTAATGTTTAACATAGGAACCTATATATGTACTGTGTAATTTTATTTTAATTTGATATTAGAAACAATAATGTATGGTGCAACAGACGGAGAATCCATTTTATTTCTATGTAAACTTAATGAATTTCCTCTACCGAAAAAGATGAGAAAAAAATACTGAAGGAAAAAAATTCAATTTCCTGACTGAATGAATTGGGATTGAACATATACCAGATTTTGTCCTCCGATGTCCACATATCGGGTAAGGATGTGTACACATCGCGTTAGGATGTGTACATGTCGGGCACGGATACCCCCACCATGAATAGTATCCGATGTGTACATATTGTATGTAGACATCCAAAATCTAGGCATAATCATATGTGGACATCCATGCCCTGATGTCTACACATTGGACATATTCACCTGATGTGTACACATCAGGCCATATATATGTGGACATCAGGTATAATGTGTACACATCAACTATAAATATGTGGACATCCTTAGGCATAAAAGGGTACTTTGGGTATTAGGTAAAATCAATCACACTTTTGGAAGATATTCGGAATCAGTCACACTTTTGGAACTTTTTCACTTTTCAGTCACACTTTTAGGCATTTCCTCCCAATTCTTGCAAACGCTCTTACAAACAAGTAACGATTTCACTCGTAATCTCAAAATGATGTCATGGAAGATAATGTCATCTGGAATTCTTGACATCTTTTGATAATAAAAGAAACGAAGAGTTTATTTATAAACACTAAACAGATGATGTGTCAGATGCAATGCGGTGTAAACTAAAGATCAAAATATCTAAGAAAACAAATCTCCATCCATAAATAAAATTCAGTTGTTGCTTGGGCTAGGGGATTTTTACACATACCTATAATCTTCTTAAAGAATCACTAATCAAGATCGAAGGAAATACCTGATAAGTGTATTAATCGTTGAGGCTGATGCGAAAACCCTAACCTCCAACTCGAGTTTTTTTTTTTTTTGTCCAACTCAGAACCCAAAATTTATGACGGGGTTCACTATAAATAACTCTTTATGATGGGTTTCACTATAAATAACTCTAACTTGTTGTTACACCTCCGTTACATATTTTACCATGCGGTAAAAACTGAAGAAACACTAACAAGCGGCCCCAAATTAGCGTCGCATTAGTTTTTACCGCAATATATTACGTACAGTAGATGCCTAGACGGCATTTCCAAGCTATATATATTACAAACACATACAAATTAAAGCGCAGATGGTAACTTAAGTGGTTTATTACATTTCCCAATGGTAGTGGTCTATTAAATTTCTCAATAGTAGTTATAATAGATATAATAGACTTGCTTATAAAAAAAAATAAAAATAAAAAACGTATAATAGACTTGCTTCATGGAAAAAAAACCGTAACTTATTTTTTCTCTCTCCTCTGGCTGAGAGCTTTGGAGGTAAGTTTTTCTTTCTATGGGTCCATTTTTCCAACAGCAAGGTGGTAAATCATGGGCATCGGTAGCATCAGTTTCAAGCAGAAACATCAATGGCAGTAATGAGAGATCTGGTATATCAGCAATGGTAGATCAAGCAACAATTAATGGGAACACACCAGTAGTTATTGCTCATGGTACGAAACAGTGTGTTTCAATCAGCGATAGGTCTTTCGAACTGTCCAAGGTAAAAGTAGATGGAAAAATTATGGCTTCTTTAACAAGCTTGGTAAAGGGGCGGCATGAATCGGTATAGGGGCGTCAAGTGTGATAGAAATGTCCCTCATTTTGGTTAGGGGGTGTCCTATAGGGGTGTAGATTTACTAGATTACCCTTTTCACCTCAAATGGTCTAATTTACCCTTGTTTTTTTGATTGAAAAGACTGAATTGTCCTCCATCCTATAAACCTAATTATGTGAAGATTCAAAATCAGTTTTTATTTTTGTTTCATCTTCTCCACTTCCATTGTAACCATAAGCACCACCTCCATTAAAGTTTGAAAATTCATCATCTTCGATTAATCGGCGATTCGAAAAATTGATAATCGTTGATTGAAGTCTACATTAGAGATGAAGAATAAGAAGAAAGTTGACGAAGATTGTAGCGATTCCAATCAACCAAATGTTCCATTAGGTGAAGAGCAAAAAATCTCAACTCCAAACCCCTCCACCGGATAAATTAGGTGTCATGACGTACATGAAGTATGTTTTGCGGAACCCATTTATGGTTTAGTTTAATTTTTTCATTTTAATTTCAATTTCTATCAAATATTAGGGTTTTAGGTGAAAATCAAGTTTTCATATCCTGGGTTTTGGTTAGATACGGTTGCCATTAGCGAATTTTTTGAACCGTATGAAGCTCATACGGTTTGTAATAATTGAATATTTAAGAAATACGAACCGTATGTTCTTGGGTTTCAGAAAATTTTTCCACTTACGGTTGATAATGTCACTATGTTACCAACCGGTTTTCTCTCTGCATGTTAAAATGTTTTCCTACGGTGCTTAATACAACGTTAGTTACCAACCGTGTATTTTATACGGTTCCTATTTTATGTTTGTTACCAACCGAATTTCTCTCTGGTGCAAATGTAAAAACTTTTTCCTATGATGCTTAAGACAACGTTACACTACACCAAATCTAGGTTTTTGTAACAATAGATTTCCTAACTCATTTTAGTATTGTAACTCAAGTAATCCATTATAATTCTAGTAACAACTTTAAAGAGTTAGTAAAATTATGAGTAGTTACCATAATTTAGAATTATTCTATAAAAACTAAATAACTATTAAAAGTGTGAGCTTGTTAGTTATAAATACCTAACACACTTTATAATAAATAACTAATACAAATATTTCCACCCAAAATCTAAGCATATCAAGATCAACCCCATCTTTATAACTCTTCATCATTTTTATTGGTAACACACTTATACATACCTAACACATGAATTTATTTCTAATTTTCCAAAAATCAAAATAACATTTAAGTTTTTTATTTGGAACCAATTAAAATTCTAGAACCACAGAATAACTTAAATCCAAAAACCAGTCGGTGTGCGGAACCAAACTTTTGTTACAACCATGGTCCATGGTCGACCCTAGACGGAACTAAAAGCAATAACACTGGGAGCCTTGGCTACCTGAACATCTTAAGAAAATTTCTCTCTCTCTCTCGAGCACTTATTCTTCTTTCCCCCAATCAAAAACATCTACACATCGCTGATAATCCATAGCCACCACCACCACCATCACTACGAATTATTTTGGAGAAGCACTGAAGAATAAGAACTAGTAATTAGGATCAGAATATTTAAGGGTTCGAAAATTATTCAACAAAAGAAATTCAAAAAATTCGGAGAAGACAAATCCCTTCGTGAGAAACAAATCTATGCTAACAATTCAACATCAAGTTCAATGAGGTGCGTAATTCTGACGGAATCGGTCATTAGATTACTTGATTGACTTTGATTTGATTGTCAATTTGTTTTTATTCTCTGATTTTGATTAATTGCATGAATTAGGGGTTTTATAAGTTGGGTAAAATTTGGGGATTTTCTGGTTGTCTGATTAGATTAATTTGCAGAATATCATGTTTCTGTTCTTGGGAGGTGATTGGTGGTGGGTAATCTGACTTCAAGTACATTATATCCTTCAATTTTCTCAAATCTTATTTTATAAGTTGGGTAATCTTATTTCGTACCAGCATTTCGAATAGTTTAGAGAAGATATTTGGGTAATTGTTCTTCCTTTCTTTCACCAGATTTGCTATATTAAGACTTGAGCATCTTTAAGTCAGAATAAGAATCAATGACAGAACATTGAAATAAAATTCTCGTTTAACTTTTTTGGTATGCTAAGTGAGATGAGATAAGAAATTAGAATTTTGAAGCCACAAATCTTGATGTAGTCATCTTAGCATTTACATTGAAGTCCCATTAGTAAAACAAACAGAAATGTTTAAGTATAAACACTCCAATGTTGATTGGCACTTAATTAGGTTCCACTCCGGAGGTGGCAGTCCTTAAATAAAATCCTTAGGTTATGTTAACTAAGACAAGAGTGGCCTTCTACTGAAACTAGGTTGTTTTTGTGTTTAATTAATAACATTCGGATTCTTAGTCTCCTTTGCTAGTGTCCAGCACTGTTAAGATCCTTTTATGATGAGCTCCATGTACATTATATCTTTTGTTTTCTGTAGAGATTAGATCCCATGCATCATTCAGTTGACATGTTAGGATCTTACCTACTCATCCTTACTGGGCATGGATCTAGACCGCCCCTTTGTTCCAAAAAAGGGGCTAATAATACTTGGATTAAAGTGGACTTGGCATTTGCTATGTCTCGGCGGAATCCTTTCCTCTTTCTTTGGATATCAGAGTCCAAACCTGTAGATTGGATCAATGAAGGCAGTGATAGTATTGCATGTGCTAAAAAGAACTGAGTTTGTTTGGGGTGATTCAGGTGTAAATGGTGCAATAAATTATGCATTACTTTTACTTGCAAGTCTCTAAGTTGTGTTTGTATTGCTTACTGTTCTATTATTTTGAGGTTTGCATTTTAATGAAATTGCGCTTACTTCATTGGGACCAATATTTCCCCTCTTCACTTCAAAATTAGTTTGACCTTTGATGTGTGTTTGTCTTGGATGCTAAAGTCAGTATGTTTATTCTCTTTACTGATTCCATGCAGTACTAGTCAGCAGAAAGAAATTGGAGGAACAACAAGGATGTTCAGCATCAAATCGTCATCAGTGAAATGGTATGTCATGAATCCAGAGTTGCAGAGAAGTAATATAGCAGGAAAATCTTAGGAAGTCTTTGGAAGATGCAATCCTCATGTGTGTTCTTAGACATAAATCCTAGGAGATAGGTAAGAAAAGAGTGAAACTAAGTTTTTCATAACGTTGCAGGAAAGCGATGGAAGGTGCTCACCAGTGACTCCAAATCTCCTATTTCTGGAAAGGATTATGGCCATCGAGAAGAACGGGAACATTGGAGTCCTGCTGTTGTCTAAAGGTACAAAAATCTTTTGGAATGGTGATTTGAATTTCACTATCTCATGGAATGTGGATGAAATATACACCATCTATTGCTCGATACATTCTTTTCTTGATAAAATCACCACCAACTTGAATAAATAAATGAACATTTCTTTCTTAGTTTTGATATGGAATATGCTCTCAGCTTATGCATGTTGTTTGGTATATATCATCACTGTATATGCAATGGAATCAGCACTAGGCCTTTTCATTTCTTTTTTGTGATATCTCAAGATCAGGGAGGGAACTCAGGTGATTATGGTATGTGTATGAACTTATTTCCTTCATGTTACTCATCCTAATATTGTTCATTCCTGATGCATCTTATGTCTGGGGTATGTTTACCGCTGCTAGGACAGTGGGGCAGAAATTCTCATCGACTCCATGCATCACATAAAGATCTACTCCTAGTGGAACACTAAAAGGGTGTTCTACCAGTAGATCATCAGAGGATATTCTTCTGCTGGATCACTAAACCGCACCTCTATATCTCAGTACGAAGAGCAAAGTGGTTTATTATGCTAATGGTTCCCATCAAGTCAGCAATCTTCTGCAACAATCTCTCCTCCTCATGGGTGTCATGTGCCAGGTATGTAACAAGATCTACAGTTAACCAAAGCTCATATTTGTAACAAGAGTTGGACCAGTCATTTGAGCCTTTATGTGTTTTTATCCAGGAAAACGAAGTTATAATACCCTTTGTGTTTTTATAAATTGACTGTATTGGCACACCACAGAAACATGGCTTTAGAAGCCATTATAGGTGTTCGATAATGGAGTGACTGACATGAAACTGCAGTTGGTGGAGTTTGGAAGGTCAGGGAATGGAAGCTGTTAGTGATACTGACAGAATGGAATTGGCTGAGGTGGTCCATGTGTTTTCCAAGTCAGGGAAGGTGTAGTAGGAGCTGCACTGAAGTTCAGGGAGGAAAGCACGGTGCTGGTCATGGCTGTGAATGGTGATCAACGGTTTCAAGGAGATGTGCATGTCGTCTAGGATGGAGTCTGAATGAGGTTTTCTGTGAAGCTGTTCATATGAATCGGATAGAGAGTCGAGCTACTGGTGGAGGCGAGTTCTTAGGCAGAGAATATTGGAGTTGAACTGTTGAATCGATGCAGTGGCCGGTGTTTAGCTGGTCAGGGAGCTGGTACTGCCGGTGATTTGAATATTTGTGTGTTGACTGGAGTGACTCAGGACGCTGATGCCTGCACTTGGTGGAGCTGTTACTGCTGGTGATGTTCTAACCGGTCAGGATCAGACAGAATGGAAAGTGGCGACTGCAATTGGAATTCAGAGAATGGACGGACATAGATGGTTCAACTATGGTTGAGTTCTAGTGATAGTTGTGAAGGCTGGTGTTTACATGAACTTATGATACTTGAATGGAGATGGCATCGAACTGCCGAGAACTGGAATCGGATTTGAGTTGAATTTCTCTGTTGGTTTAGCTTTTGCTTCATATTCGCAGTCGGATTTAAAAGACTTTGGTTTTTAACTAATTTGTAAGAATTTTGAATTCTGTATAGTGAATTGACATCTATTTTGTCAACATCGTTCAAAATTTAGTAATTTACCAATTTCTTCAAAATTTAGTAAGTATGTCGTTATTGTCTGCAAGAATTTAGTTGATCTCGTACCTCAACAATTGATATGTGGCTATTTTATCAACCCTTAATCTATCGTAATTGGGATTTAAAATTTGTGAATACATTTCTCATTTTCTAATCCAATCTTATATATTCTTCGGATTTATGTATAGTCGAAGGTTGATAACAATATCTGAATTTATTCTAATTTATATATATTATTTAAAATTATGTCTTATCCAAAGTTGCTAATAAAACTGAATGCCAGGGTTTATTTAATGTTTCGGGGAATATTCCGAAGGAATCTTACCTGTAAATGGATGGATTCATCGTTCTTACAAAGTTTCCGACTTATTGTAGTTAATTCACAACCAGGTTTCAATCTCGGAGCCAGGTAATGCATATGATATGTCGATTTATAGTAGCTTAATAGTTCGTTCTCGCATATTGAAGTTCGATTTATATGTATCGATTTCTATGATGTATCATGCTAAGTTTGAAGTCAGAACCCTCTCGGAGCTTTGTGGTTCATAGTTTGTATGACGTTATACCCTATTTGAATTTCGAATCAACACTGAGCTTCATATTTATCGATTTTGATGATGTATCATGCTAGATTTGAAGTTAGAACCCTCCCGGAGCTTCTTGCTTCATGGTTTGTATGTCGTTATTCCAAACCTACCTATAAAGTTTCATATTATCCTTAATAACTTTTATGCTAGAGATAATCTCAAAATCTTTAGATGAGTGTTCAATCTCTAATATCAGAATCCCATTCATTATAAATTCATTCTCGAAAACTCATCATTTGTTATCTTTCTGGATAATCTTCTCTTTGTTGCAGTTTAAAATTATAATTCTTCAACGCGTTTTTCAATATTTAGGCTTCTGGTTAAAATTTTAAGCAACCTCAATGACAGGAAAATTACTTCCAGATACAAGTACATGTAACTTAATCTTATAATATCCTTTCAACACTTCTATGATCCAAAATGCATCCAAGGACGAGTGCTCGATCTCTGTCAAAATCTTGTTCTTAAACAATTCATCGTCGGAATATTATTATTTTCCATGATAATTATCAAAGTTGTTGGTCAGAATTACAATGCTTAGACGAATGTTTTAGCACACGAAGAAACACAACAAAGAAACACAATAAGTCCCAATCTGTATGAGAGGTGAAGACCAAATCTCTACCGTTTAGTAATTTTCCTGATCTGTATGACTCGTTATCCACGGCCCAAAAATACTTATACAAAACCCAAAAAACAATTCTCCCCTCACTTTCTTTTTCTCCTCTCTCTCAGTCACATCTTCTTTAACTCTAACAAAAACCCTAAAAAGAGACATCTTTTCTCTTAATCTCTCAATTCCAAACAAGATCGAGCTAATTAATGGAAGATAGATTTTTTCAATCGGTGTTCTTGTATATCTCTTTTGCTTAGGGTTTCTATCTTCTTTTTCTCTTTTTCCGAATAGTTTAGAGTTGTGAATTAAGGGTTTTTAGTAACATGGATGACTATGAACATGTATTGTTCTTGGGGATAATGTTTTTCCTATTTTTTTGTTTCAATAAACATTCCATGGATTTTAGTTTGGGTTAATGGTGGTATGAATTTTGATTTTTTTTTAAGGATCTTTCTGTTCATTTGAAACTTCTGATCTTAATCAATTAAATTGAACATCCCTTTAATTTCATCACAAGATCAATGGGGGATTTGGGCTGTACTCTTTGATACGGGTGAATTTTGTATCTAGCAACAAAAAAGATTCAATTTGTGGATCCAATTTCAATTTTTCTTCTTTATTTTTGTAATTTGAGTTCTTGGGTTCAATTTAATTAGGATTTTTGTAGGTCAGTTAATGATTTAGTTCACATTGCGATTTCAGTTAGCGTGGAGGCTGGATTTATATGTTCAAACTTTTAAAACTAGCATTAGAAATTCAGTACTAGTTAACATCTTATAAGCTATATACAAATATTCTTTGTATTATTTCTATATCTAGAGAAGCTATCATTCTATATTTTTGTTTCGCACCAGATGACAAGTTAATTTGGTGAATTTTAATTTTCAGAATTCTGGGAGAAGCGGAAAAGTCTTGGATGTTTGAAAAAGATAGATTTGGTAAAGTATATATAGAGATGGAGTCCCTGAGGTGTTGCTGGCTTTGGCTTCCAGCAAGCTCGGATCTTCTTTAAATTGGTCAGCAAGAAGAGTTGTCCTTTTGAAGCCTTTGGTAATCCATCTGCAATTTCAGGTGTCATAGGTAATCGTTTTTTCCCCTTTTCTTTAGATTCTTTCAATTGTTTCTGATCATAATATAATAGGTTCATAAGAATATAATTCCAGTCCCTAACGTCTTTCAATTGTTTTTGATCATAATATAATAGGTTCATAAGAATAGAATTCCAGTCCCTAACGTGATCGAATGAGACTTGTTTCTTTGCAGTTTGTCATCTTAACTAAATACACACTTACAACTCTGTTTTAAAGAAGCACTTGACCACTGGCTGTTGTGAATGCTTCCCTTATTATTGAAATGATGTAGTTTGTCATCTATACATGGGAATTGAATAAGCATATGCAGGACAATTGCGAAAGTGATAGCTTTCCAGTTGTACTAGGGAACATATTTTCATCTTACCTCTTTAACATTATTTGATGGATAATTTTAGGGATCCAGTTTATAGGTGTTTATATTTTTGTCTACTGTTATGATACCACATGGTAGTTTGAATAGGTACATGCAATGAAGTTTGTGTTCATTCATGGCCGAGGTAGTATAATGTTACTTAACAAGGGTACCTTACTAGTCAGAGTTCTCTGCATAGTAGTGAAGACTACTACCACGATTCAGAACAATGATGTCTTTTGCTGATTATTACAAAGCTATCTGACACGCTTCAGTGCCACTTCTACAGTTGTATCAATTTTGCAATTGCTTATAATGTTACTTAACCGATTCTGTTTGCTTATAGTGTTACTTAACCGATTCTGTTTGAACAATGATGTCTCTTGCTGGTTCTGTTCACCTGGATGCGAAGCAAGAATCAAGTTACCCAACATATATTTACTTTCTTGCTCAAAGCTGTAGGAAAGAGTGAGTTAAATTATCTCGCTTAGATATCTGGATACCTGCACAATGTTCTTGGGATATGATCATTTTTGTTACATAGGTGCTCCTGAATTATCTAAAGAAGCTTCCGGTATTTGCTTATGGTCGTGAGTCAAAACACAGATATTTACAAATACTATTAAGGAATTCTTGTTGCTCCTACAGTTTGTATCAATTTGCTAACTCATCATTCTACTTTTACTAGTGAGTTAGTTTTAGTTTATCCGAGATATTAGGCTCTCTAAAACATGTGTGACTGCAGGACAAGGTGTACTTAAAATTAAAAAGCTGGCGAATAAATGATTGCAGCACTCTGCTAAATATTTTGATCCTTTATGGGAGTCTGTTAAGATTTTAAGGCAGAAGGTAAGATACATTATTTTAATTCGAATCAACTACTCAGTCTCAGTCTATGAAGAATATCATATTTAAAAGATTTATCATGTTTATGTTGACAAGTCAAGAATTCTTGATATCGCAAACCTTGTTGTCTTCGATGCAGAAATACATATTCCCACGGCTTGCAAATTGCTATGCTAATTCCTGGTTCTATCAGATATCTAAGGTACCATCTTGCGCTTTGTATATTAATTTGGGTACTTATGCCCATGCTAATTAGTCTTAGATGCATGTTTGGGACACTGTAGTTACCAAGCTATTTACTGCTTGCTATTTTCAGGGAAAACTTCCTGTGCATAAAGATTACCAAGGATACGGCATTTCAGCTGCCAGTATACGGTAAGACCCTATTCAGCTTTTCCTTGGCCTTATTCTGTCTTACATCAGTGTTGTGTACCGGATATGTCCATCTTGTTAACATTGATTGTAATTGTATGTCTACTTAATGTTTGAACACAGGGATCACATGGAGACTCAAGTGTTGCACACCCACCATCCGAGCGGTCATGTAGTACTTTGATTTATTATTGCATGATGTAACCTGTAGATAGGATTACACTGATAAAAGTAGGTTGTTCATTATCTTTTCCCTAATGTATCAACCTTCTATTTTAGTGAATGGTTGCATAAATTCACTGGATATGAATATGAATATATGAATGTACTGTAATTTCACAAACAAGAATGATTATAAATTTGCAGTTTCATAGTTCGAATTTGAGAATATACTTCTGGCATTCTCAGGTGACCGGAACCTGGCATTCTCAGGTGACCGGAACCTGGCATTCTCAGGTGAAATCCCAGTCCGGGATCACCTGAAAGGGCTTTTTTTTTATTAAAATATAACAATTTCCTAATGGAGTAAAGGTGTTACTGAATTTTGGAAAACTAGACACTTGCCATCTATTTAGTGGTCATTTTAATAGTAATAGAAAGAGTTAGCAATGGTTATAACACAAAATTTACATTACAAAGTAAATATGAAGTGTAAAATGTAAATAGTTAGGATAAAAATTGTAATGGAAACAATGTGTTAGCCTATTTAATTTTCCTAATGGATTAAAAGAGTTAGATAAAATACTAACAAATTATATAATGGCCTATCCATAACTATTTTTCTTAGTTAGGGAAATTAGCTTGTATTTTTTGGTAACACTTTTTTCCTATGAGAAAATCCTTCATATGGTGTAGTGTTAGTTACCAACCGTGTATGTTATACTGTTCCTATTTTATGTTAGTTACCAACCGTGTATTTTATACGGTTCCTATTTTATGTTAGTTACCACCTTCCATGTCACCTCGGTTAAATAGTGAGAGCTAGAATCCGGTGTGAGAAGTTCATTTGCTAAAGGTTGGTCATCCATTATAGGAGGTAAATAAACGACCTGGACAAAATGAATAGTGAATCTTTGGTTAGTCTAACCGAGGCAATAAAACGAAAACATATATTCATATACGGTTGGTAAATAAAGAGAATAAACAAACCGTAACACAGTTACGGTTGGTAAATGTCATCCTCCAACATACCGTATATAAAAAAAAAGGAATAGTGTAACACACAGTTAAATATACGGTTGGTAACTAAAAGTCAACAACGCACCGTAATCTAGCGTCGGTTGGTATCGATTAATACATTAGTAACCGTAACTAGTGCATTGAAACACAGTAAATACTCACATTCACAAGATAACTTACGGTTGGTAAGTGTTGCACGTACTTATCAACCGTAACTACAATACGGTTATATATTTGTATACCGTATCATGTAGTTACGGTTGGTAACTATATATTTGTGTACCGTAACATGTAGTTACGGTTGGTGTTGTTCTCAATTCCAACCGTATGTTCATCTGAAAGTTTTAAAAATTTGATCTTCTTACGTAATTTAGAGAATTTTGAGCAACAAAAAGCTAATGAGAACTAGTTTAGAAGTATACCTGGTAATTTTCAGTGCTTGGTGCTTCACTTTGTTGGCTAATTTCTTCAATCGGTTGAGATTGAGATTCACTTTGGTCTAAAACATCTCTACCATCTAAAAAATACTCCATATCAGGATCTCCATCAAGAGGTATGTAGTACTTGTTTTCTTTATCATATAGAGATTCACCCACCTCAAATTTGCCACTGGAATCACTCATTTTGGTGGAGTGAATCAAAATCTAGGGTTTCACAAATATCACATATGTTTTATTCTCCTCAATTTTTTTCTTTTTTTTATAACTCTAAAAATCTGATTTTAGAGTTATAATACACTAATCTTGATTATCAACACTAATCTAGATAATCAACACTAATCTTAATTATCATTACTAATCTTGATTATTGGTTAATTAGTCATTTACATATTTTCATTGATAAGGTGCACTTAATTTTACTTCTAATGACCTTTTTTGTCTTATTAGTTTGACGCTCCTCTACCGATTCATGCCTCCCCTTTACCAAGCTTGTTCTTTAAAGGAAATTAATAAAGGATTCAAGGAATTCGTCATGTCACTTGAAGCATTTGAATGGATTAGTACTATCCTCGAACAAGAATCTTCAAGACTGAGAGAGAAGATAACCCATTGGAGTTTTAACAAACCAAATGAAAAATATACACTAGTAAGATTTTTTTTTGGTAAAAGTGAATTGATGAAATTATCAAGTTTTAGTTCCAAGCGAGATCCAGCTCAGGTGTGCTTCTTTCCTGCTTGTGGTGACGGTAAGGGATGGAGTAACTTAGCCGAAGCCATTAAATTCTGTCTTAGCTTGGCTACTCCTATCCAACCTATTTCTACAAGGATTTCGAACCATCTGCAACCTCCTAAATCTAATCAATCAATTTCTAAGCAACCAGCCTCATTTTATAATAGGTGGAAAGGGGCTTTAATCTGTGAAGTTCAAGACTCTAATATCCCTTGGCTTAGAACATCCAATGCTATCAAAGGTCTGTTTAATCTGGAAGGATCAATTGCACTCTCTCCTATTTCAACGGTGAAATCTATGGCTCTTCTGTTCGTCGATTCGCCGAGTAATAAATACGAGATCCTATCCAGGAAAGAATGGATTAAGGATGAAGTGAAAATGAGGTTCCAAGAATGGTGTCCGGAAGCTAATAGTTTGGAGAGGATGGGAGCTGATTTTCCCAAACCTATTTGGTTGGCAGTTCATGGGGTTCCTCTCCACATTTGGAATCTAAGAACATTCAGAAAAATAGGAAAGTTATGGGGTGGGTTAATTGCTCCGCATGCTAATTCTCTCAACGGAAATGACTACTGTACAACATTTCTCCAAGTTGCAGGTCCATTTCCTTCTAAAGTGGAATTTAAGATGATACACTTGGATGGTCATTCGTTCTCTATTGTTTGGGAGATTCTTGAAGATGAAGACGTCATTGGTCAGTCTATATTCCGCACTGTTGAATCAAGTGATCAGCTCACAAGAGTTCATGAACCAATTCAGGCGACTAAGATTCCTGTAGTTTCTCCTCCTCCGGCGGATGGCATATCTGGTAATTTAGAAAGAGCTATAGGGGTAGAAGAACAAATGGTTTTGTTTTATTCAAGGATGGTCAATAGCTATGATGAGTGCAGGGATTACAGCTGTGTTCAGGCAATTGATGAAGTACTATTTGCAGGTCAAACTCTGCAACCTCAACCAACCACATTAAATTCAAATTCAAATTTTGAATTTGATTTTTTTTCCACTGCCACGGCCTCTGATGGATGGATCAACCCGAGATGTAACAAAGGCCCAGAAACCCATTTAGCCCAAGATACTAACCTTGTAGATCAGATCCATATCCAGCAAAGAACTGAACCATTAAGTGAGTCCACCTCGGTCGACTCTCTTTTCCAAACTGATGCAACTCAAGCACCCGATACATCGGTGGAAATTGGTGTAATGCCTATGCAATGTGAGTCATCAGTTCAAACAAATCAAAGCATCAATGATGATGATTTGCGAGATCTTGGGGTATTAGTTAACAGTTTCAAGGAAGCTGGACCATTCATTGGAGTCTCTTTCAAACAAACAGAAGATCAAATCCAGGCCTTAATGAACAAATCAACAACCAACAATCAGTTTTCTCTTTTGGACATTCATACTCAGTCGAGTATAGATAAGGATAATGAAAATAATGAAGTTGCAGCATCCGTTCACCTTGTTGATCCATGAAGACAACGATAATTTCCTGGAATGTGAACGGCCTTCGAGATAGTAATAAAAGGGATGAGCTCAAGGTGCTTGTTAGTTTGTGGAAACCAGATATTTTGTGCATTCAAGAAACTCATGTAGATGATTTGCAACGTTTTCAGGTAAAGCAATTTTGGGGAAACAATAACTTCGATTGGATAGCTCTTGATTCTAATGGTCTCTCGGGGGGTATCATTATTGTTTGGAATCGCACTAAAGTGGCAGTGTCTGAGTCTCTCCTAGGTGCTTTCTCTATCTCTTTAAAGTGTCAATTTCTTCATGATAATTTGTGTTGGCTCCTAACCACCGTATATGGTCCTGTTCTACATTATGAAAAAGATCAGTTTTGGGCAGAGTTAAGAGATATCAGAAATCTTTGGAATGAACCATGGGTTCTATGTGGGGATTTTAATACAGTTATATTTTCAAATGAAAGGTCTGGAAGAGTGTATTCTACTATTTCGATGAAGAAATTTGAGTCCCTTGTGCAAAAGCAGCAGCTTATGGACCTTCCCCTTATTGGTTCACATTATACTTGGAGTAGAAATGCATCTTGGAGAAAGCTAGATAGATTTGTGATCTCTTCTGGTTGGGAAGATAATTTCAGCCTCATTGAACAAGCTGTGCTTCCTAAGCCATTCTCGAATCATTTCCCTATAGTTTTAACAACTCAGAAGGATGGTTGGGGTCCTACTCCTTGTAGATTCGAAAAAATGTGGTTGGAGGACAATTCCATTTTGTCTCTCATGAAGGAGTGGTGGTTATCTTTTAACTTTGATGGTTCTCCAGGTTACATTCTCGCCAAAAAAATGCAGGCTCTTAAAGAGAAGTTAAAAGTTTGGAACCGTGACGTTTTAGATAGGATTGACTGCCTAATTCAGGTAAACTTAGTTGCAAACCAAACGCTTGATTCCAAATTAATTTTGTACCCTGACAATGTCCAGCTGTTGGAAGAAAAGATTGTTGCAAAAGCCGAGTTCAAAAGACTCACAAAGATGCACAGTGAGTTCTGGAAACAACGTGCGAATATTAATTGGGTTGAAGACTTTGAGAACAACACCCACTTTTTCCACAAGTATGCTTCTTCAAAACAAAGAAGCAAAAGCTTTTCTCAATTGAATATTGATGGTGTTCTTACTAGTGACAAAAATGTCATCAAGAAAGAAATTGTCTCGTATTACCAAGGCTTATTCGAGGAAGAGTTTTTCTCGAGGCCTCAGCTAGACGGTCTCATCTTTCCTTCTATTACTTCTGAAGACTCTCATTCTCTTGAAGCGCTTTTTTCTGAGGAAGAAGTGTATCAAGCCATCTCTGATCTTGGTCAGGATAAAGCGCCAGGCCCCGACGGTATGCCCATTTTTGTTATTTCTAAGTCTTGGGATTTTATGAAACATGATATCTTGAAAGTCTTGGATCAGTTGTACACTCGTCAAACCATCGATTGGAGACTCAAATCCACCTTTCTAGTGCTGATTCCTAAGGTTCAAGATCTTGAGAACATTTTTGATTTCAGACCTATTAGTCTTATGAGTAGTATAAACAAGATTATTTCTAAAGTGATTGCTACTAGGCTTAATAAAGTGCTTCCCAAGCTCATTAGCCATCAATAGTCCGCTTATGTTGAAGGTAGGCAAATTATGGATAGCGCCGTCATCGCAAATGAATGCGTTAATTCAGCTCACCTGTCTCACCAAGCTGGCATCTTATGCAAAATCGACTTTCAAAAAGCGTATGACAACGTGTCTTGGTCTTTTCTTGATTATGTGCTACAAAGAATGGATTGAGGCTGCAATTTCACATGTGAATTTTTCAGTCCTTATTAATGGTTCTTCGAATGGTCGCTTCAAAAGTTCGAAAGGTCTGAGATAGGGGATCCTCTCTCCCCATTTCTCTTCCTTCTTATTACTGAATCTCTGAACCTTATCTTTGTCAAAGCTGAACAGATTGGTTGGTTAACTGGATTTGAGATAATCCCCGGTGGCTCCATAATTTCTCATCTTCAGTTCGCGGACGATACTCTTGTATTTCTCAAGAATGATCAACGCAGTATTGGTCACTTGCGCAACATTCTTATTTGGTTTGAAATTATTTCTGGACTCAAAGTTAATTTCCACAAAACTTCATTAATACATTTTGGTGATATTACAAATCTGGATTCTCTTGTTGTTTCTATGGGGTGCACTACTCAGTACCTGCCAACTACATATTTGGGTCTTCCTCTTGGTGAGTTGTATAGGTCTAATATCAAGTGAAACAAGCTGATTGAAAGATTTGAAGCTCACCTTCCTATTTCGATGGCCAAGTGTCTCTCGCATGGAGGTAAACTAACTTTGATTATTTCTGTTCTCTCGGCCCTGCCAATTTATCTCTTTTCTATTTTTGTGGCTCCCATTCACATTATAAAAAATATGGAAAGAATTATGAGAAACTTCCTTTGGGACAATGGTCCGGATGATAAAAAATATCACTTGGTTGATTGGGACAACGTTATGATTCCTAAGGAGTTAGGTGGCCTAGGTAATAAGAACTTACATCTGATGAATCTGGCATTAATAATGAAGTGGCTTTGGAAATTGGGTGATGGAAATACCTCTCTGTGGAAACAATTGATTGAAGAAAAGTATGGTCTAGCTCTTTTGGGGTGGAATTCTAATCCTCCAAAGCAACCTTAAGGATGCAGTATTTGGAGAGGTATTTATAACTTATCTGTTCAGCTTCAATCGAACTGTAAATTTATGTTAGGGGATCGAACTAGGATAATCTTCTGGAAGGATAACTGGATTGGGGAGGCACCACTGGCTCAGCTTTTTCCAGCAGCTTTCAGTGCGTCAGAATCCAAATCATCTACGGTGGCTCAATTGTTTGATAACTCTTCTCAGGGCTGGATCTTGGGAATTACCCGAAGAGTTCATGATAATGTCATTAATGATTTAGCTGCTTTGTTTCACCTTCTCGAAACCAGCAATTTGGTTCCCAACAACAACATAGATATTAGAGTTTGGAAAGACTCGCATCAAGAAGGAGATTTCTCGGTTAAAAAGTGTTACGGGTGGTTAGTCAGGAGTAACTATCCAGAGGCTGATTTGGATTGTGTGCACCCTTCAAGACTTTGGTCGAAGTGTTGGCCCTCCAAGGTTAGCTTCTTTCTGTGGACTGTATCAAAGGAGAAAGTTCTCACTCAAGACAAGCTTTGTAAAAGAAAGTGGAAAGACTGGGTTAACCATTGTTATCTTTGCGTTAAGGAAGAAGAAACTGCCTCCCACTTGTTGCTTCACTGTCAGACTGCTACAGAAATTTGGAGCAGTTTTAAAGTGGAGTTTAACCTCCTCTGGGTAATTCCCCATTCGGTTCCGACGGCTCTTCACACTTGGCCAACTCCTAAAACTAAGTCTCGAAAATCCTTGGTGATTAAAGTCTTACCAGCTGTTATCCTTTGGAACCTGTGGAAAGAAAGGAATAATCGTTCCTTCAAGAATAAGTCGTTGTCTTTAGTGAAGATAACTCAAAAAATCAGGAACACTATAGCTTATTGGCTTTATCGTCGGCCTGAATTCCATAATGTCACCTTGAAAGACTTCATGTGCAAGTGGATGATAACAGTGTTTGAACCACCATGAATTTGGTGTATTTCCTTTTTTTGTTGAGTGACTGTCTGGTGTTGTTTTTTTTATGCCTGTAACATAGTTTGTATTTGGGGTTCATTCTTTATGAACCTTGTCTTTCTTTTTTTAATATTTAATTTACCGATAAAAAAAAAAAAAAAAAAAAACTTGCTTCATGTAAATCCTGGTAACAGCATATAGATATTTGCGACGAATCACTTAATTGTTGCATTTCTCTTACTATTTACGTTTTCGAGTCACCCCAAGGTTGCATATAACTTATACCATGTCAATCTGTATGTTGATATTATGGCCTTCGTAGTTTTACTTGAGCGATCCCCTTAGTATTCTTCTCATAGGTGAGCATACGACATCTTTTGTCTATGGAAAATGGGTCATTTGTCCAAAAAAATTTAAAACACGGTTCAAATGGACGAGTAAAAAAATTTATGGGTGAAATGGACACAAAAAAATATAGCAAGGATGAAACTGGATTCATCCAGGCTTAAACTTAAAAAATAGCAAGGATGAAACTTGATGCATCTTGTGTATAATAAAAATAAAAAAAAATATTTGAAAATGCGCAGGATGAAACTGGTTACATCCTGCCTAATTTTAAATTCTTGTCCATTTAAACAGTATCTAAATCTAACTGTCCTTTTCACCCAGAAAATTTTGATTTTGGTCTTTTTAACCAATTTTGTGTTTTGTCTATTAGTTTTTTGGCCCTTGTCCGGAAAACAACATGTATTTTTTGTTAGATGAAGGAAGCAACCTTGCATCATGTTTGACAACTACCACCGTAGAGTTTCGATCAGCTAGACTCCAAATTTCCGGGGTGTAAGCGAGAAATCGAATGTGGGGTTTTCCCGGGGAACTTTGGTGGCATTCTGGGATACTTAATTCATGAGACCACCAAGAAGTGAAGGTGTGGTGCTTGCACCGCGCATGGAGTGTGAAGCTTGAAAATCTCTAGGTTTTTGATCCTCATGTAATACCAATTAAATCATGGTATCTTGTCTTCTATTGTCACGTAGGGTCTTCATTGCCTTGGAAGGCCCATGCTGGGACTTGTGGTTCTCTTTTGGTGAGGCTCTTGGTTAGATGATGCGTAATGGAGACTAAGTGGAGACTAAGGAAAGTCTTAGTCCATCTTAGTCCCACATTGCTTATTACCTCCTTATGATCCTAATATATAAGGTGTGGAGCCACTCCACTCATTGCCAATTAGTTTTGAGTTAAAAGACCACACACTTCTATCAATGCCATGATGTGATTGGTGACTTCTTATAGACTTTCTATTATATTCTATGTCCGGCCACTCCACTCATTGTTAATTGGTTGTTTTGAGTTGGAAGCCCACACACTTCTATCAATGCCATGATGCTTCTATTATATGTCTGGCCACTCCACTCATTGCCAATTGGTTTCCACACACTTCTATCAATGCCATGATGCGATTGGTGACTTCTTATAGAGTTCTATATCCGACTTACATCAATCCTATGTGGTTTCATATTATGAGAGTCTAATTTTGTGCACACTCCTTTAAAAAGTGCGCACACTCCTAACTAATTTCATTGGTCCTCCTTAACGGTAGTTATCCGTTTTCATTAGTAAATTTAATGTAAATATAATAAAGACAATAATATCTAAACTTTTCCTAAATTACAATGTATTCGCCGTATTTACCCAATATGCTAACTAATGTCAATCCAAAAAATATACAATGAAAAATCAGTGATTCAATCAAGCACTGTTTGATAAGTTAAGTTCTTATATCACCGATACAAAGTTTTTAGCTTTTGTTCTTATATAATTATAAGGAAAAAAAAAAACCATGGAAATTGATTTAAGAACATCTAAGAAAGATCCAAAGTATGATCAATAAGAATTGAGCAATGATCAAAATACATTGATCTTGGTATCAAGCGGATTTCCCGATGCATTCTTTTGCTATTGTTTAATTTCTCCCAGTACTCTAATATCTTTGCACCACGAGGCTTCCAAGCCCAAACCCAAACATCCAAATAGACAAAGCTACTGGATTCTAGGTTTACTACTTAGGGCAACTTGAAGATTAGAGAAACAAGAAGACGAACAGGAAGAAGACAATTTTATTGAGTTTCTTAACTGACTTTACAAAGGACTCAATACATATATATACAGAAGACATAAAGGTTAGGAAACAAGCTTTCCTAACTAAAACACATTTTCCTAAAATAAGAATACTACCAAATATACAAATAATGCCATGTTTAGTTACGTTGTGATAGCACTGTCCCTCAAGTGTAACGGGTTATCATGAACCGTTAGCTTGTACCGTAAAAGAAAAAACCGATCCCTGGATAATGGTTTTGTGAATATTTCCGCAATTTGATCCTTAGATGAAATAAACCTTACATCAAGAAGTTTCGAAGCGACTTGATCACGAACGAAATGATAGTCAATTTCAATGTGTTTTGTTCTTGCATGAAATATAGGATTAACAACAAGATAAGTTTCACCAAGATTGTCACACCATAGAACAGGAGGTGATTGAGTGGAAACACAAAGTTCTAAAAGAAGTGATTGTATCCACATAATTTCAGCAGTAGCAATTGCAAGTCCCTTATATTCTTCTTCAGTACTAGAACGAGATACTGTTTTCTGCTTACGAGCACTCCAAGAAATAATATTACCATCCAAGTAAATACAATAACCACTAGTAAAACGATGATCTTCAAGAGAACCATCCCAATATGAATCAGTATAAGCAGCGAATGATAATTGTATAGAAGTAGATGTTCGAATAAGTATACCAAAGGTAGACGTATGTTTAAGATAACGAAGTATTCTTTTTACCAAACTCCAGTGAAAGATAGTTGGTGCATGCATAAATTGACACACTTTATTAACAGCATACGCCAAATCAGGACGAGTAAATGTTAAATATTGTAAGGCTCCAACAATACTACGATATTCAGTAGCATCAGATAATAAGGTACTACGATCTGAAAAACTGTCACCAGAAGTACTTAGTGGTGTTTGAATAGGTTTAACACCATCCATTTTTGCCCGAATAAGAAGATCATGAGCATACCTTTGTTGAGAAAGAAATAATCTTGAAGAAGTACGAATTGCTTCAATGACAAGAAAATATGACAACTGTCTAAGATATTTAATTGCAAATTCTTGTTGCAGACGGTCAAGAGTGGATTTAATACCAGCAGAGTTGGAACCTGTAACAATAGTATCATCCACATACACCAACAGATAAATAGTACCACATGAACAATTGTAGATAAATAGAGAAGTATCACATTTTGAAGTAACAAACCCAATTTTTAATAGATAATTACTGAGCCGGTGGTACCATGCGCGCGGAGCTTGCTTAAGTTCATAAAGAGAATGATGTATCTTGCAAACATGTGTGGGAAAACGAGGGTCAACATAACCTGGAGGCTGTTTCATGTATACCTTCTCTTGAAGTTCGCCATGTAAGAAGGCATTTTGTACATCAAGTTGGTGAATATGCCAACTGGAAGTCAAGGATAATGTAAGAATAATAAGAATAGTGCATGGTTTAACAACCAGACTAAACGTTTCAGAAAAATCGATTCCTTCTTGTTGATTATATCCTTTTCCAACCAAGCGAGACTTACGACGTTCAATTTCTCCATTAGACTTACGTTTGATACGAAATACCCATTTACACCCAATAACATTCATAGAAGGATCATAAGGTACTAATGTCCAAGTACCATTCCGGAGTAAGGAATTGATCTCATCATCCGACGAAACATGCCAATCTGGATCTTTAAGCGCTTCTGAAATACACGTTAGTTCTCGAAGAGAATCACATACTAGAGCATATTTGGAGTTGGGTTTAAAAATTCCATCTCTGGTCGAGTTATCATTGGATGAGTACCTACAGTAGTTGGTGCATCAGGCATAGAAGAAACAATCACGTTAGAATCTGACAGAGAACTTGAATCCAATATAATAGGTGTAGACAGAACATGCATGTCAGAACTGGTCGGAGCTGGTATGTCAGAGCTGGTCGGAAGTTGTATCGGCATTTGCATGTTAGAACTGGTCGGAAATTGTATCGGGACAGCAGTGAGTTCTGGAGGAAGTACGGAAGTTGTATCGGCACTTGCATGGAGAAAATCAAAATACCGAGGAGCAGTTTGTACAGGTGGGGAAGTACCACTTGAGCAGTTTGGATGGAAATGATGGAGAGGAAGTACCACTTGAAGCATGACGTGCAGATGGGAAAGTACCACTTGAATCATCTAATGAAAATGACCGTAAAGATGCAGTCTGTACAGGTGCAGACTGATCAGTATTGCGTGAACCTGGAACTGAGCAAACTGGCAGTAACGGAGAAGTAGTAGGATATTTATCCAAGGATGGTGGTAATGAAGTAGACAAGGGTGAAGTAGGAATTACTTGGGAATATGGAGACACTTATATCCCTTTTGAGATGGACTATAACCAATAAATGCACATGGAAATGAAAGAGGATCCATTTTGTGAGACCTATACGGACGTAGGTGGGGATAACATAAACAACCAAATACACGAAGGAAGGTGTAATCTGGTGGAATACCAAAATGAGCTTCATATGGAGATAAATTATGAATAAAAGTGGAAGGAACACGATTCATTAGATAACAAGCAGTGTAAAAAAAATCATACCAATACGAGGATGGTACAGAAGCCATGTTTAAAATTGTAAGCCCAGTTTCACGAATATGACGATGACGACGTTCCACTAAACCATTTTGTTCAGAGGTGTGTGGACATGAAAAGCGATGAAAAATACCAAGTTGTTGAAGATGCGGAGTAAGTTTACGATACTCAAGTGCATTCTCATATTGAAATTTTTTGATCTTTCGGTTGAAAAGATTTTCAACATGCTTTTGGAACACAAAGAATATAGAGAAGACATCATATTTTTGAGACATAGGAAACAGCCAAGTAAAACGACTAAATGCATCAATAAAAATGATATAATATTTGTATCCTTCATTAGATAAAATATGAGAAGGTCCCCATACATCTGAGACAATTAAATCTGATGGATTCAAATAAATAGTTTTACTAGGATTGAAAGGTAACTTATGACTCCTATGCTCATGACAAGATGAACAAAACTTAATAGTTTGACTAGAAACCGGAAGTGAAAACTGAGAAACGACTTTACGAACTGTACGCATCATTGGATGTGCCAATCTTGTAAGGAAGTACGTTCTCCTATGCAAACTTTAGGATACTTAGACGAATCATCGAGTTGATAGAGACCACCCCTCCTATGGCCACGAATAAGAACCTTCCCGGTACATAGATCCTTCATAAGACAAAAATCTGGATAAAATTCAAATAACACATTGTTATCAGCAGTGAAACGAGAAACTAACAAGATATTATGAGAAATTTGAGGTGCATAGAGGACATTACGAAGCTCCAACTTACGGTCGGGAGTTCCCAAAACAGAAGATCCAACATTAGAAATTGGAATAGAAGAGCCATTACCCATCTGAATTTGATCAGGACCAGTATACTCGGTTGAAAATTGAAGACGAGAAAGATCATTCGTTATATGATCTGTTGCACTACTATCAGGAATCCATGGAGGAGTCGGCATCAATCCAGTATGAGAAGTATAGGCACGAGGTACGAAAGCCGGTGGTTGACGATGTGGAGGACGAAAACCACGATCAAATCGGTTCCAACAATCCCGAGCTTCATGATTGGGACGGTCACAAAGTTGACAGCGTTGTGATTGAGCTGGGAAAGAAGCAGCAGTGTTATTGTTTGGACAAAAATTATGATTGTTGTTCGATTGGAACCTGAACGGAGACGCTGTATTGTTGTTGGGCCGAGGAGCAGCAGCAAGGTGGGTTTGGCCCGAGCTGGAACTTCCAGAAAAACGAGAGGAATTGGATGACGTATTATTAGTTGGGCCTGAGTTATAACGTCCAGAGAACCAAAATGGTGAAGCAACATTAGCTACGGGCTGTATAGTCAGTGCTTTGTTTTGATTTTCAATGCGCAACTCAAAAGTGAGAAGAAAGGTAAGAAAAACTTCTACATTAAGGGAGCTCATCGTGGTAGTTAAGGAAGTAACGATGGCATCATACAAGCTATCAAGACCAGCGAGAAGGCAGTGAAGAAATTCTTTGTCCGTAACTGTTGTGTTTGTAGCAGCAAGATTATCCACTAAATTTCTAGCATGATTAATATACTCACGCATGATTTTTGACTCTTTTTTAAGAGATCGCAGCTCACAGTGAAGATGATGAATCTGAGCGTCATATTTGGAGGCATATTAAGCTTCAAGAGAATCCCAAATTGCTTTGGAAGTTGTGAGACAATGTACATGACGAAAAACAGCAGGTGTAAGAGATGAGAATAACCAACTTACTAGGATTTTATCTTGTTTAGTCCATGAAAGAAACGCTGGGGATGGGGCTTCATTATCAACAGGAGGTGCTAGGCAAGGTTTCGTACCAGTCACATAACCATCGATATCGTAACCTTGAAGATACGGCAAAAACTGAGCTCTCCATAGAGAATAGTTGTTTTCATCTAATTTAACGGTGATGATATGATGAGGTTGAGAGAATTGAACGGACGCCATAATTGAAGACTGTGAAGAGGAAGTAGAAGACATTAGAACACCGTTGATAGAAGAAGCAGTTGAAGGTTCGGTAGACATGAATTTTGGAGGACCTAACCCTAGATGATACCAAGACAAAGCTACTGGATTCTAGGTTTACTACTTGGGGTAACTTGAAGATTAGAGAAACAAGAAGACGAACAGGAAGAAAACAATTTTATTGAGTTTCTTTACTGACTTTACAAAGGACTCAATACACGTATATGTATACAGAAGACGTAAAGGTTAGGAAACAAGCTTTCCTAACTAAAACACGAATACTACCAAGTATACAAATAATGCCATGTTTAGTTACGTTGTGTTAACACAAATATACGATGATGACCAGCTAGGAACTCTTCCAACATGATTAATTATGTTCTTCAATAGTAGACTATACAGATGGAAGCTATAACATCAATTAACGTTGATTTACATTATCCACTAGCACTAGAAACATTAAGAATCTCACAATGGTAATGGTACGCGATCTTGAATCTCTTGGCGATATCAAACTTCCATGATTATTTGTACCGCAAAATAAAATAGATTGCCTTTTTTAAATTAAACTTAAATTAAAATTGATAAAAAACAATTTATTAAAATAGGATAACTGTTTCTTTTAGTGAAGCAATATGATTGGTTTGTTTCGTGCACACTTTTTAGAGGAGTGTGCAAAAAATTGGACTCATATTATGATCTGTTCTTCACTAACTCACTTTCCAGTTTCCAATTTCCCTTCATTCATTAAATTAATAGTGGGTTCAGATTCCCTGTCCCCTTCTTCCCTGTGCCCTCATGTCTCTCCTACAATGTATCGACATATGTATCTTATTTACTTTCCATATTTTTTTGGGTCGGAAGATTTTGTTATTTTAAGAAACAATAGCGGAAAGATAAAATAATTTCCTTTGTTGGCCCTAAGATAAGTCCGAATCAGATTCCAAACCTATAATTCCTCTCAATAAACTTTTTTTTTTAAAGTTCATCTTTTCTTAAGTGTATGAGATGCATCAGTGAGTTGCAGTACGTTAAAAAAATAAACCCAAGCTTAAAATAAAATTAGATTTGATTTTTGTATATTTTTGAAGGTATTAGCAGTTCATCATTCATGTAGAATAAAATTCTTCTTGATGATGTTGTTTTAGAAAATGATATGATTACTTGCTATCAATCCCATCTAACTCAGCTTACTGGGCATGGAGTATTAAAACATGATCGCGATCATCATCAACTAGCCTTCAAACCAAGTGGGATTGATATTCACTCCTTCCCTTCTCCCAACATTACTGGAATTTGTTCTATGATTATTCTCGAGTGAATTGATTTATTACAAGGTACATTTGCATTTCACACTTAATTAGAACTAGCATCCAAATAAATTTTGAAATCTATGTCCTTACCAAAATCCAGCTTGAGTTGTGCTTGACGATCATTTGGTAAATGATTAGTTTTTATTTTTAATTGTTTATTATTATGAAGTGTGTTTATTTTTTCTTTCAATAGAAGACATTGCTGATTAACAAGTAGATATTAGGTTCGGATTTGGTTTAACGCCAACAAAGGAAAGTGATTATCTTTCGGCTTCCATTTCTCAAAATAATGAGATCTTCTGACCGTAAGAATTATGGGAAGTAAAGAAGAGACACATGTCCATACATTATAGGCATGGACATGAGGGTACATGGAAGAAGGGGACAGGGGATCTAGACCCGCATCAAGATAACAATGCGAAAGATTGTCTTAAATGATCTATTTTCTTTACCATACAAGACAAATAAACTTCGTAACACCTCTGATGGTTTTCTTGATGATTATGAGTTTATGAGGCACGTGTTTACGTCATAATCATCGTGTCTATCTTTTTTTTTTATTTATTTACATCATAATCTCTTTATAAATTACATTTTATACTGCTTTTATACTTATTTCAATCTTTCTCCTTTTTTTTTTTCTTCATTTCTAATGGTGATCTTTTCTCTCTTTTTTAGCACATAACAGCACATAACATCTTAGCCTTCACGTCAATGCAAATATTAATTTTCTTAGATTCCAAATCGTGATCGGGGCGAGGCGAAGCCGAGCCACACCAAATCAAAAATAGATGGTTTTTAGGTCCGCCCGGTGCGTTGCACGGGCACAAAATCTAGTTACTTTCAATTTCATAGATGTGTAAATATGTTTTTTTTTTTTAGATTACATTCTGTCCAGAACCCACCAGACGTTAAAGCTGGGGAGTTTGTAGCAGTAGTTTAGGGAAATGTATTTAGTATTTCTATATAAAGAATTTATCTTGTGATGTTACATTAGGAAATAAGGTTTAGAGCAGGGGAGATGCCTAAAAGGCATTCCATGTTATATTAGGAAATAAACAAAATCCCTTACGTGTATATATAAAAGCTGCCTCGGAAGAGCATCCAAACACTTCGTTCGACTAGGTTGTTTGTTTACGCTGTCGGAAAACATTAAAGTACAAAAAGAAGAAAAATTTCCTAAACTACTATAATTAGATTCATCTGCTACATCGAGGATGCCGGAGTCCGGAAAAATACTGAAGGAGAAAGAAATAATGACAGACCAAAAACTGGAAAAGACTTTTGTCTTGGCCTATCCTTGTTTCTTCTACTATCACTGTATCCGTGACTTGGTGGCCCAATTTGAGAAATTGGCCGGTTTGAAAATTACTGAGATGAGATGTATGAACGTGAGTGAAGATTTCGCTCGGGAGGACTTCAATAATATTAATAAGTGGAATCCTGATGCTTTCAACGGAGATATACCCTCTGGGAGTTGGGTTGGCTTCCTAACTTTTAATCCTGTTTTTGTTATGATTGTGGAGGGAGATAACTCTGTTGAGGAAGTCTCTAAATTGACATCCAAAAAGGAACGTCCCTTTTGGGATAGCAAGAGAAATATAGCCACGGTTTATTCCAGCGAATCAGGTGATCAGGCGGATATTACTTTGTGGTTCCGTGTCCCTAAATTCGATATGACTCAAAGTAAAAAGATTGTATTCATGCTTCCAAGGGGGGCAATATACGGGCCACGGAGGAATATTGAAGCAAAATTAAAGGAAAATAATGAGTTGTACGAGTTAAAACCGGAATTGAAAGATAATTTTCCCTTGGAAAACATGTGTGTCTTCTTAATCAAGCCTTTAGCTTTCCAAGAGCGTTGTGTTGGTGAAATTTTAGATGCTATTGAGTCCAACTCTTATGGTTTGAAAGGTTTGACGCTCGTGAAAATGTCCGTCCCTAACAAGGGACGGCTTACTGATTCTTTGAGTAAAATTGACGATGATGAGTATGGCTTAGCCGTGGTTGCTTATCATATAAAATCATGCTTCAATATGAGGTCTGGGAATATCAAGAAGATTGACCATGATAATAAAGTGTTTGAGATAGGGAGCGACTATCTTCACAAAAGCGAGCCGGGTCAAGGAGTATTGGAAGCTGCTAGCGAGTTTTTCCATCATGGATTCAGTACTTTAATGCGTAAAAATAGCACCTTCTGGAAAGGGGCTACCGAAAATGCCACTCTTAGATGAATTACACAGAAAATGCCACTTTGGGGATTTTCTGGACGTTTATGCCCTTCTAGAAAAGGTCTACACCTTGTTGACAGGATCAGCTACCACCTCAGCAAAAATTTCGAGTGAGTCAGCTACCACCTCACCATATATTTGACCGAGACAAATCTCGTTATTTCCGTCATTTTTCAATTTTGTCTCTCGTTATTTCCGCCATTTTTCAGTTCTATCCTTTCATCTCCTTCCCTCTCCCACTCTTCCCTCAGTTTTGTTCTTCAGTCTCTCTCAGTTTTCAGATGATTAAATCCGCTGTAACATTGAATTTCATTGATTTCATCCCTAACCCTCTCAAACCCTTCCCTCATTCTATCTTACTTTTCTCTCAGTTTCTTCTCAGATTCAATCCGCTGCAAGATTGAATGTTTCGTTGATTAACAGGAAAAACAGTGGACGATTCACAGCAAAACACCAATACCCCATAACAGAAAAACCAGAAAACCCTATATTTTTACATACCCAAATCGCCATCTATGAAGAACTAATAAATACGGATAGAAATTAGGTATTTCAAAGAAGAGATTGGGGAAGAAGATTTGGATAAATGGAGAGCCAAGAGATTGCAGGATAGAAAGATATAACCCCACCTTCAAAACCAGCCGAAGAAATAAAAAAGGGTATGATTTAGGGTTTAATTTTACCTGTCATCAATCTGAAATTAGGATTCAATTTTGTTGGATATGAAATGAAAGTCGTCAATTTGTGGTTAGTTTAAGATTTTGAATGATAAGTGGTTTTCTGAAACTTTATTTGGTTAATTGAAGATGAGATTTTGTCTTTAGATTTTTGGGGTTTCTGAAACTGAATCTTAGTTTATTTATCACGTTTATGTTAGTTTCTGGTATTACCATAGATTATCATTTGTTATTCTGGTGCTACAACATTCTTAATAGCAAACTTGTTATGTTAGTTTCTGATATTATCATATCATTTCCTGGTTTTGTAATGACAAACTTGTGGTTTAATCTTTACAAATCAATGGTTCTGGGGGGTTAAATTTTAGAATTTATAATATACTCTGGGAAATGAGGGATCATATCATGATTTATATTGAAGAATCAGGGCACTACTGTGGACTGATTTAGTGTATGCTGCTTATGACATTACAAATTTTAGAATTTTTCTTCGTCTGATGTATGGCCATCGACTATGATTCTTCCACTTGATGCATAAGTGGTTACTACTGTTGTAATTTAAGATTGCATTTATTTGGCTTGTTGAGTGTGAAGGCTCTATCCTTTCACTTGTGTATACCAAAGATGGTCACAGTAAAAAATAGTTGATTTTTCAATTGGTAGCGTTTAATTCAGTCATGTTTTTTCTACTAACTCCATCTCACATGTATAATGCATTTCATAAACTTTTAGTCTTGTTTCTTTGTTAGCCTGTTTTGTTCAATAGACCTTTCGGATTATTTATGCTGGTGCTGGTATGTGTGTGTTCCACATAGTTTTAGGTAGATAGGGACTTAGTTTTACTTAATCACTATAGCTTTGTGTCGGGAGTGTACTTCGAGTAACTAAAGAATCTGAATTACCACTATGTTATTACTAATCTGGACTATATTATGTTTGTAGGTTCCAAGTTATGGGTGCAGGAGCGAAGAAGAAGAAGTGTGTTCAAAAAGTGAAATTTGGTGATCATGTGGATAAAGGAGTGTCGGCTGCCACTGTGGAGGACAAAAGAGTGGTATCTAAGGATGGTGTTGAAAGGTAGATATGTGAAAGTTAGCCTATTAAGGCTAACCATTCATTTTACGTGTTTGTATTGGTAGTATTGTTTTTAAGCCTTCTTCTGGCATATGCTCATTATCATATCTAGTTAAATACTGGACACATCTAGGTTAGTTGTTGTTATGAGTTCTGATCGATAGTCGACTTTCTTAAGACTGAAACATGCAAATTAGATGCCTCTATACAAATCCTCTTTTTTCCATGTTTCTGCATTATTCTTTCTAGGTGTATTTGGTATAAGCTGCTTGTAAACGGAAACTAGACCGGCTGTTTGTTGGCCGTAGTTATTGGATTAGTTGGAATCTATCTTTTTAATGTGTGTGCTTGCCCGTCTTAAATACTTAATTCTAAGAACTTGCATGGTGTTATTGGTGTCACTAATTATTTCTGTATTGTAGGATGTATCTTTACCCTTCCAGGTACAGGGACAGTACATGCAAAGTAACAACTTACTCAAGCCCAAGGATTTTATTGAGGGTTCTTGAGCTGCTGTCTACTGCTGAACAAGAGAAATTTAGGTCAACTGCAATTGGTCCCTTAATGGACATGCACGTAAAAAGGTTTGATGGGACCTTATTTCATTTCTTATTGGCTAGGCAGATCTGCATGGGTGATGAAGGTGGTGAGACTAATCGCGAAGAAAAAAACGTAATGGTTTGCGGAAAAGAACTCTCCTTTGGAAAGAAAGAGTTCGCACTGATTTCTGGGCTTAGTTTTAGGAAGTCGGCTCATAATTTTTCTCGTCCCGCCACGAAGACTGTACTTAAGATGAAGCATTTCCCTAATTACGAAAAACCAGTAATTGGATCACATTTGTCGGAATTACTTTTTGGAAAAGAGGGACTCGAATCTGATGAGAAGGTAAAATTATCATTATTATATGTTGTCCACAGGTATGTCCTGGGAAAGGCAGATGACAAAGTAGTTGAGGATGATCACTGGTACCTGGTGGATAACCTCGTCGACTTCAACTCTTATCCCTGGGCTGAAATATCGTTTCGCAGAACTATTGATAAAAGTAATGCTGCCTTAGTTAAACAGATTAAGAATGACAAGCCTGTTGGCAGCGAGGTGACATACAAGTGCCAAGGAATGTCCCATGTCCTGGTGGTAAGAATCATTTGGGTTTATTTTTTCTAGTTGTCTAATTGTTTGCGATTGTTGTTTTAAATGTTTTCCTTATTGACCAAGGTTTGGGGTCTGGAAGTGTTGCCGGGAGTGCTTAGTAAGTTTGGAAAAAAGACTAAGACTGCAAATTGGCGCCCCCATATGCATAGTGTAACATGCAATTCAGTAATAAACCATAAAAAACTAATTAAGTTTTTGGAGCAGTCAAAGGTAATGAAGTAATAACTATCTTACTTGCTTTATTTTTTTGTTCGTTGTATTGTTAATTTGGTTTAGTGACTTCATAAAATTTCAGGAGCAGGTGTGTGATAACATTATGTGGCATAAAGAGGATGCAAAGAAGTTGGTAATGTTTGGGTTATGTGAAGGTGCCTTGGTAGATGAGGGTGAGGACGAAGAAGAAGATCCGTTAGAGAATGAAAACGTGATGGAGAAAGAAGATCTATTTGAGATTGATGAGGATGAAGAAGAAGATCCGTTAGAGAATGAAAATGTGGTGGAGAAAGAAGATCTGTTTGAGAAGGGTGAGGAAGAAGATCTGGTACAGTCTGAAACTGTTTTTGAACCCAAGATTGTTGTTGGTGATAAAGTTCCAGAGGAGGGAAGCATGGATGAAGAAGCACGTGTGGCACCTCCTAGATCCCAATCTGATGTTCTTTGTTCTAGGACATTAACTTCAGTTATTGCTTCTTTTGAGTCTTTTGTGAAAAATGCAATGATTGGTCATATAGAGGATTTGAAAAAGATAGTGTTTGGTGAAACAGAGGTCTTTAAAAGTGAAGTGAAGCATCAGTTTGAGGAGTTAAGCATCCAGGTAAATGATAACCATAAAACAATGTTGGATAATGTGGACTGCTTAACTGCGGAGATCAAATCAGTGAAGGATAAGATTGTTGAAATCCAGACATGCATTGCATTGTCAAAGACAAAAACGGTGAGTTAGTTGGAAATTTTTGTTACGTTAGTTTTTTAGATGGTTACAAATAGAATAAATATGTTTAGATAGAAGGTTATATCTATTCCGATATTAAAGTTTTATTGAACTGATATTATGTTGTTCTAACATATGTATGTTTTAACAGGGGACTCCACCTGAAGGACATTAAGAAGAAGGAGATTTGAATGGTGAGGCAATGCAGAACCTAGATGTGAGTTCTTGCAATGGATCCAACAAAGGTGGATCAAGTCCACCACATCTGTACCATCCTCCGAATAAGGATGTTGTTGTGAGCCTACCTGTTGTAAGTATTTTGTACTTTTTTCAGAAAACTGTCATGGTATGATATTTATGTTGTTCTAAATTATATATGTTTAATAGGGGACTGCACCTAAAGTACATTACGAAGAAGGAGATTTCAATGGCCAGGCAATGCAGAACCTAGATGTGAGTCCTGGCGATGGATCCAACAATAATGGCGAGGCAATGCAGAACCTAGATGCGAGTCCTGGCGATGGATCCAACAATAATGAATTAAGTCCACTATATCCGTACAATCCTACAAATAAGGAAGTTGATGTGAGCCGACCTGTTGTAAGTATCGTTGCAACTCTTTTCAGCCAAGTCACAAAAATGAACTAGTTTTGTTGCTACATTAGCACAAAAATGATGCATCAAAATGTTATACTGAAAATATTTTTGTCTGTGTCGGATATGTAGGCAGAAAACATTTGTAACAGCTCAACAGGGAAAAAAAGAAAGCGTCGGGAAAATAAACCCTGCAGTGTCCCTGTTGCACCCATTATCGATGTTTCTGATGATGTTACTAAAGGTCAGGGAAGGGCTAAGAGGAAAATAAACCTTGCAGCTCCCCTGTTGTCCCCGTATACTCCTACAGGGAAAGTTGCGAAAAAGAACGTAAAAAAGGTTCCGCTTGTGTCACAGCCGACAAGCGAAGAGCCTGTTATCATCAATTATTTTGAAGCAGACATATTGGATCAGCGAATAACTAAGCAGGATATAGATGATGTGAATAGATTCATAAACCTCGGGTTTGTCTCCTCCCTAGTATACCCTTTTGTTTCAGTCTTGTTGTATATGTGAAAACTAACAATCATGGTGTTTCCTTGTAATGGATCTTAATTTAACACAGTATCAAGATACATGGCGATAACTATAATGCTGATGGTGCATCACTATTGTCTTGCTATGAGTATAAACTTTTACTACGTTCAACTGGTTGGTTAAGCGGCAATGTGAGTTATTGACTATAAAATCTAATAATGACTATAAAATCTAATAATGAGAACATTATCTGGGTTTGAGAAGTTATATGTTTATGGTATGCCTGCAGATTATTGACATTGCATTGGAGATTTTGCACAAGTCTTATCCTTCTAAAAAATCAACTAGTACCTGGTCATTCTTTGAAACTCACGTAGCGGTAAGTTTTTGTGCAAAATAGATTGGATATTCTCTACTTTTTTTATATTATTGCATGAATACATTGTGACTGAGCTGCCTTGCTGGTGAAACAGAAACTTTGTGCTAATGGTGAATTACAAAAGTTGACAAAATGAGACTTGGGTTAGTTGGACCCCGTAGTGATCGTTTACCCTCTTGGGATAAGGTTGATGTCGTATATGGTGTAGTCTGTGTCAAGAAGAATCACTGGGTCGCAGTAACTATTCAAGTAAAGGAAAAGGTAATTAAAATTTATGATTCTATGAAACCGAATCGTACTAATATCTCTGCCAGAGTTCGCACGGAAGTCGGTAAAATTCGTTACTATTTGGAGAAAGCGTGCAACCGCGGAACATGGACGTGTACATATGACATCAGTACGCCTAGGAAAAATGATACGTGAGTCTTCACTTGGAATTGATTTTTAATTTAATTTTTAACCTTATACTTGGAGAATTGATCCATATACAATATATGCAGTAACTCTTGTGGTGTGATTGCCTTCAAGTTTATCGAGCATATGGTTAGGAAGATTCTTGTTTGTCAAGTCAATCCTGCTTTCGCTACTCGTTATCGATGTGAACTTGCGGTGCAGCTATTCAAGAAACAATTCATAGAGGTGAATGGCATTAGTGGTGACGAGTAACCTGGACAGTGTGTTGGTCCCTGTTTTTTGGATGTTTATAGTTTAATAATGCCAGCTATAGTTGGAATCCGTCTTATACCCTGCATATTTGTTTATATTTTGTTGATCATGTTATGATCCTTCAGTTATGTATAATCACTGGTTTGTTCAATGTTTCTCTGAATTCTAGTTTGTTTGCTAAGGTTTAATGAATCCCCTAAATATATAAGTTTTTCTACCAAGGAATTGTATCCTTCCTTGTTGTTGGTTTTCTGATTTGGTTTAAGTCTTTTTGGAAAGTAAATTTCAATTGGGTTCATCTTTTTTAGTCTCTGGGATAACAATGTTGAGAGCTTTAAAATATGCAATCAATGAAAATAACATATAGTAATATACGAACCTGGGATGTCGAAAACATATATATTTCATATTCAGTTCATCCGAAATGACAACCTCGGGTCTAAATCTAGTAATATACGAACTCGGGATGTCGAAAACCGATATATTTCATATTCAGTTCATCCGAAATGAGAACCTCGGGTCTAACTCTAGTAATATACGAACCCGGGATGTCGAAAACCGATATATTTCATATTCAGTTCATCCGAAATGAGAACCTCGGGTCTAAATCTAGTAATATACGAACCCGGGATGTCGAAAACCGATATATTTCATATTCAGTTCATCCGAAATGAGAACCTCGGGTCTAACTCTAGTAATATACGAACCCGGGATGTCGAAAACCGATATATTTCATATTTAGTTCATCCGAAATGAGAACCTCGGGTCTAACTCTAGTAATATACGAACCTGAAAACCGATATATTTCATATTCGGTTCATCAAAATGACAACCTCAGTCTAAATCTTGTAATATACGAACCAGGATATCGAAAACATATATATTTCATATTCGGTTCATCGAAATGACAACCTCGGGTCTAAATCTAGTAATATACGTAAACCGGGATGTCGAAAACCGATATATTTCATATTCGGTTCTTCAGAAATGAGAACCTCGGGTCTAACTCTAGTAATATACGAACCCGGGATGTCGAAAACCGATATATTTAATATTCAGTTCATCCGAAATGAGAACCTCGGGTCTAACTCTAGTAATATACGAACCCGGGATGTCGAAAACCGATATATTTCATATTCAGTTCTTCCAAAATGAGAACCTCGGGTCTAACTCTAGTAATATACGAACCCAGGATGTCGAAAACCGATATATTTCATATTCAGTTCATCCGAAATGACAACCTCGGGTCTAAATCTAGTAATATACAAACCCGGGATGTCGAAAACCGATATATTTCATATTCAGTTCATCCTAAATGACAACCTAGGGTCTAAATCTAGTAATATACGAACCGGGATGTCGAAAACCAATATATTTCATATTGTTCATCAGAAATGACAACCTCGGTCTAACTCTAGTAATATACGAACCGGGATGTGAAAAACCGATATATTTCATATTGAGTTCATCAGAAATGACAACCTTGGAGTCTAAATCTAGTAATATACGAACCCGGGATGTCGAAAACCGATATATTTCATATTCAGTTCATCCGAAATGAGAACCTCGGGTCTAACTCTAGTAATATACGAACCGGGATGTCGAAAACCGATATATTTCATATTCGAGTTCATCCAAAATGAGAACCTCGGGTCTAACTCTAGTAATATACGAACCGGGATGTCGAAAACCGATATATTTCATATTCAGTTCATCCAAAATGAGAACCTCGGGTCTAACTCTAGTAATATACGAACCCAGGATGTCGAAAACCGATATATTTCATATTGATTCATCCGAAATGACAACCTCGGGTCTAAATCTAGTAATATACGAACCGGGATGTCGAAAACCGATATATTTCATATTGGTTCATCAAAATGAGAACCTCGGGTCTAACTCTAGTAATATACGAACTGGATGTCGAAAACCGATATATTTCATATTCGGTTCATCCGAAATGAGAACCTCTAGGGTCTAACTCTAGTAATATACGAACCGGGATTTTGAAAACCGATATATTTCATATTCAGTTCATCCGAAATGAGAACCTTGGGTCTAACTCTAGTAATATACGAACCCAGGGATGTCGAAAACCGATATATTTCATATTAGTTCATCAAAATGACAACCTCGGGTCTAACTCTAGTAATATACGAACCGGGATGTCAAAAACCGATATATTTCATATTGAGTTCATCCGAAATGAGAACCTCGGGTCTAACTCTAGTAATATACGAACCGGGATGTCGAAAACCGATATATTTCATATTCGGTTCATCCAAAATGAGAACCTCGGGTCTAACTCTAGTAATATACGAACCCGGGATGTCTGAAAACCGATATATTTCATATTCAAGTTCATCAGAAATGACAACCTCGGGTCTAAATCTAGTAATATACGAACCGGGATGTCGAAAACCGATATATTTCATATTCATTCATCCGAAATGAGAACCTCAAGATGGTCTAACTCTAGTAATATACGAACCGGGATGTCGAAAACCGATATATTTCATATTCGGTTCATCCGAAATGACAACCTCGGGTCTAAATCTAGTAATATACGAACCGGGATGTGGAAAACCGATATATTTCATATTCGGTTCATCAGAAA
This sequence comes from Papaver bracteatum, assembly GCA_023529315.1. Lineage (NCBI taxonomy): Eukaryota > Viridiplantae > Streptophyta > Magnoliopsida > Ranunculales > Papaveraceae > Papaver > Papaver bracteatum. Next base: position 88,518 of record JAJJWX010004602.1, read on the forward strand.
TGACAACCTCGGGTCTAAATCTAGTAATATACGAACCGGGATGTCGAAAACCGATATATTTCATATTCAGTTCATCCGAAATGAGAACCTCGGGTCTAACTCTAGTAATATACGAACCGGGATGTCGAAAACCGATATATTTCATATTGAGTTCATCCGAAATGAGAACCTCGGGTCTAAATCTAGTAATATACGAACCCGGGATGTCGAAAACCGATATATTTCATATTCAGTTCATCGAAATGAGAACCTCGGGTCTAAATCTAGTAATATACGAACCCGGGATGTCGAAAACCGATATATTTCATATTCAGTTCATCCGAAATGAGAACCTCGGGTCTAAATCTAGTAATATACGAACCCGGGATGTCGAAAACCGATATATTTCATATTCAGTTCATCCAAAATGAGAACCTCGGGTCTAACTCTAGTAATATACGAACCTGGGATGTCGAAAACCGATATATTTCATATTCAGTTCATCCGAAATGAGAACCTCGGGTCTAAATCTAGTAATATACGAACCGGGATGTTGAAAACCGATATATTTCATATTCAGTTCATCGAAATGAGAACCTCGGGGTCTAACTCTAGTAATATACGAACCGGGATGGATGTGAAAACCGATATTTCATGAGGCCGAAACCGATATATTTCATAGTTCATCCGAAATGAGAACCTCGGGTCTAACTCTAGTAATATACGAACCCGGGATGTCGAAAACCGATATATTTCATATTGGGTTCATCCGAAATGAGAACCTCGGGTCTAACTCTAGTAATATACGAACGATATATTTCATAGGATGTCGAAAACCGATATATTTCATATTCGGTTCATCAGAAATGAGAACCTCTGGTCTAACTCTAGTAATATACGAACCCGTGATGTCGAAAACCGATATATTTCATATTCAGTTCATCCGAAATGAGAACCTCGGGTCTAACTCTAGTAATATACGAACCCGGGATGTCGAAAACCGATATATTTCATATTCAGTTCATCGAAATGAGAACCTCGGGTCTAACTCTAGTAATATACGAACCCGGGATGTCGAAAACCGATATATTTCATATTCAGTTCATCCGAAATGAGAACCTCGGTCCCAACTCTAGTAATATACGAACCCGGGATGTCGAAAACCGATATATTTCATATTCAGTTCATCCGAAATGAGAACCTCGGGTCTAACTCTAGTAATATACGAACCCGGGATGTCGAAAACCGATATATTTCATATTCGGTTCATCCGAAATGAGAACCTCGGGTCTAACTCTAGTAATATACGAACCGAGGGATGTCGAAAACCGATATATTTCATATTTAGTTCATCCGAAATGAGAACCTCGGGTCTAACTCTAGTAATATACGAACCGGGATGTCAAAAACCGATATATTTCATATTCAGTTCATCAGAAATGACAACCTAGGGTCTAAATCTAGTAATATACGAACCGGGATGTCGAAAACCGATATATTTCATATTCGGTTCATCCGAAATGAGAACCTCGGGTCTAACTCTAGTAATATACGAACCGGGATGTCGAAAACCGATATATTTCATATTGAGTTCATCCGAAATGACAACCTCGGGTCTAAATCTAGTAATATACGAACCGGGATGTCGAAAACCGATATATTTCATATTCGATTCATCGAAATGAGAACCTAGGGTCTAACTCTAGTAATATACGAACGCGGGATGTCGAAAACCGATATATTTCATATTCAGTTCATCAGAAATGAGAACCTGGGGTCTAACTCTAGTAATATACGAACCGGGATGTCGAAAACCGATATATTTCATATTCAGTTCCGAAATGAGAACCTCGGGTCTAACTCTAGTAATATACGAACCGGGATGTCGAAAACCGATATATTTCATATTCAGTTCATCCGAAATGAGAACCTCGGGTCTAAATCTAGTAATATACGAACCGGGATGTCGAAAACCGATATATTTCATATTGGTTCATCCGAAATGAGAACCTCGGGTCTAACTCTAGTAATATACGAACCGGGATGTCGAAAACCGATATATTTCATATTCAGTTCATCCGAAATGAGAACCTCGGGTCTAACTCTAGTAATATACGAACCGGGATGTCGAAAACCGATATATTTCATATTCGGTTCATCCGAAATGAGAACCTCGGGTCTAACTCTAGTAATATACGAACCGGGATGTCGAAAACCGATATATTTCATATTCGGTTCATCCAAAATGAGAACCTCGGGTCTAACTCTAGTAATATACGAACCGGGATGTCGAAAACCGATATATTTCATATTCAGTTCATCGAAATGAGAACCTCGGGTCTAACTCTAGTAATATACGAACCGGGATGTGAAAACCGATATATTTCATATTCGAGTTCATCCGAAATGAGAACCTCGGGTCTAAACTCTAGTAATATACGAACCGGGATGTCGAAAACCGATATATTTCATATTCGGTTCATCGAAATGAGAACCTCGGGTCTAACTCTAGTAATATACGAACCCGGATGTCGAAAAAACCGATATATTTCATATTCATATTCGGTTCATCCGAAATGAGAACCTCGGGTCTAACTCTAGTAATATACGAACCGGGATGTCGAAAACCAATATATTTCATATTCGGTTCATCCGAAATGAGAACCTCGGGTCTAACTCTAGTAATATACGAACCAGGATGTCGAAAACCGATATATTTCATATTCGGTTCATCCGAAATGAGAACCTCGGGTCTAACTCTAGTAATATACGAACCGGGATGTCGAAAACCGATATATTTTATATTCAGTTCATCGAAATGAGAACCTCGGGTCTAAATCTAGTAATATACGAACCCGGGATGTCGAAAAACCGATATATTTCATATTGATTCATCCGAAATGACAACCTCGGGTCTAACTCTAGTAATATATGAACCCAGGATGTCGAAAACCGATATATTTCATATTCGAGTTCATCAGAAATGAGAACCTCGGGTCTAACTCTAGTAATATAGGAACCGGGATGTCGAAAACCGATATATTTCATATTCAATTCATCCGAAATGAGAACCTCGGGTCTAACTCTAGTAATATACGAACCGGGATATCGAAAACCCGATATATTTCATATTCAGTTCATCTAGTAAATGACAACCTCGGGTCTAAATCTAGTAATATACGAACCCAGGATGTAAAAACCGATATATTTCATATTCAGTTCATCAGAAATGAGAACCTCGGGTCTAACTCTAGTAATATACGAACCCGGGATCAAAAACCGATATATTTCATATTTTGTTCATCCAAAAATGAGAACCTCGGGTCTAACTCTAGTAATATACGAACCGGGATGTCGAAAACCAATATATTTCATATTCAGTTCATTCGAAATAAGAACCTCGGGTCTAAATCTAGTAATATACGAACCCGGATGTCGAAAACCGATATATTTCATATTCGGTTCATCCGAAATGAGAACCTCGGGTCTAAATCTAGTATAACGGATATCCCCGTAATATATTTTCGAAGTTAGATTCCGAAATGAGAATCGGGTATGAAATAGCGGATGTGAAAACCGATATATTTCATATTCAGTTCATCGAAATGAGAACCTCGGGTCTAACTCTAGTAATATACGAACCCGGGATGTCAAAAACCGATATATTTCATATTCAGTTCATCCGAAATGAGAACCTCCGGTCTAACTCTAGTAATATACGAACCCGGGATGTCGAAAACCGAGATATATTTCATATCCGATTCATCCAGAAATGAGAACCTGGGTCTAACTCTAGTAATATACGACGGTAGGGATCGAAAACCGATATATTTCATATTAGTTCATCTAGTAATATAGAAATGAGAACATATTGAGGAAATCTAAATCTAGTAATATACAAACCGGGATGTCGAAAACCGATATATTTCATATTCGAGTTCATCCGAAATGAGAACCTCGGGTCTAACTCTAGTAATATACGAACCCAGGATGTCGAAAACCGATATATTTCATATTTAGTTCATCAGAAATGAGAACCTCGGGTCTAAATCTAGTAATATACGAACCGGGATGTCGAAAACCGATATATTTCATATTCATTTCATCAGAAATGAGAACCTCGGGTCTAACTCTAGTAATATACGAACCCGGGATGTCGAAAACCGATATATTTCATATTCAGTTCATCGAAATGAGAACCTCGGGGTCTAAATCTAGTAATATACGAACTTGGGATGTCGAAAACCGATATATTTCATATTCAGTTCATCTAAATGAGAACCTCGGATCTAAATCTAGTAATATACGAACCCGGGATGTCAAAAACTGATATATTTCATATTGAGTTCATCCGAAATGAGAACCTCGGGTCTAACTCTAGTAATATCTGAATGAGGATGTCGAAACCGATATATTTCATATTTGTTCATCCGAAATGAGAACCTCGGGTCTAACTCTAGTAATATACGAACCGGGATGTCGAAAACCGATATATTTCATATTGAGTTCATCGAAATGAGAACCTCGGGTCTAAATCTAGTAATATACGAACCGGGATGTCGAAAAACCGATATATTTCATATTCGATTCATCAAAATGAGAACCTCGGGTCTAACTCTAGTAATAAATATATTTCATATTGATTCATCCGAAATGAGAACCTCGGGTCTAACTCTAGTAATATACGAACCGGGATGTCCGAAAACCGATATATTTCATATTCGGTTCATCAGAAATGAGAACCTCGGGTCTAACTCTAGTAATACCTCGGGCCTAACTAGAACGAACCCGGGATGTCGAAAACCGATATATTTCATATTCGGTTCATCCGAAATGACAACCTCGGGTCTAAATCTAGTAATATAGGAACCGGGATGTCGAAAACCGATATATTTCATATTCAAAGTTCATCGAAATGAGAACCTCGGGTCTAACTCTAGTAATATCTGAACCGGGATGTCGAAAACCGATATATTTCATATTCGGTTCATCCGAAATGACAACCTCGGGTCTAAATCTAGTAATATACGAACCGGGATGTCGAAAAAACCGATATATTTCATATTTAAAAGTTCATCGAAATGAGAACCTCGGGTCTAACTCTAGTAATATACGAACCGGGATGTCGAAAACCGATATATTTCATATTCGGTTCATCGAAATGACAACCTCGGGTCTAAATCTAGTAATATACGAACCGGGATGTCGAAAACCGATATATTTCATATTCGATTCATCGAAATGAGAACCTCGGGTCTAACTCTAGTAATATACGAACCGGGATGTCGAAAACCGATATATTTCATATTCAGTTCATCCGAAATGACAACCTCGGGTCTAAATCTAGTAATATAGGAACCAGGGATGTCGAAAAACCGATATATTTCATATTTAGGTTCATCCGAAATGAGAACCTCGAGTCTAAATCTAGTAATATACGAACCCAGGATGTCGAAAACCGATATATTTCATATTCGGTTCATCGAAAATGAGAACCTCGGGTCTAAATCTAGTAATATACGAACGGGATGTCGAAAACCGATATATTTCATATTCAGTTCATCCGAAATGAGAACCTCGGGTCTAACTCTAGTAATATACTGAACAGGGATGATCAAAAAAACCAATATATTTCATATTCAGTTCATTCGAAATAAGAACCTCGGGTCTAACTCTAGTAATATACGAACCGGGATGTCGAAAACCGATATATTTCATATTAGATTCATCCGAAATGAGAACCTCGGGTCTAACTCTAGTAATATACGAACCCGGGATGTCGAAAACCGATATATTTCATATTCGGTTCATCAGAAATGAGAACCTCGGGTCTAACTCTAGTAATATACGAACCGGGATGTCAAAAACCGATATATTTCATATTCGGTTCATCGAAATGACAACCTCGGGTCTAACTCTAGTAATATACGAACCCGGGATGTCAAAAACCGATATATTTCATATCGGTTCATCAGAAATGAGAACCTCGGGTCTAACTCTAGTAATATACGAACCCGGGATGTAAAAACCGATATATTTCATATTTTGTTCATCGAAATGAGAACCTCGGGTCTAACTCTAGTAATATACGAACCCGGGATGTCGAAAACCGATATATTTCATATTCTGTTCATCCGAAATGAGAACCTCGGGTCTAACTCAAGTAATATACGAACCCGGGATGTCGAAAACCGATATATTTCATATTCAGTTCATCCGAAATGAGAAATATATTTAACTCTAGTAAAATGAGAACCGGGATGAAGCAAAACCGATATATTTCGATATATTTCATATTCAGTTCATACTAAATGAGAACCTCTTGGGTCTAAATCTAGTAATATACGAATTTCGGATGTCGAAAACCGATATATTTCATATTCGGTTCATCCGAAATGAGAACCTCGGGTCTAACTCTAGTAATATACGAACCGGGATGTCGAAAACCGATATATTTCATATTCAGTTCATCCGAAATGACAACCTCGGGTCTAAATCTAGTAATATACGAACCGGGATGTCGAAAACCGATATATTTCATATTCGGTTCATCCGAAATGAGAACCTCGGGTCTAACTCTAGTAATATATCGAACCCGGGATGTCGAAAACCGATATATTTCATATTCGGTTCATCATGAAATGAGAACCCCGGGTCTAAATCTAGTAATATACGAACCCGGGATGTCGAAAAACCGATATATTTCATATTAGGTTCATCCGAAATGACAACCTCGGGTCTAAATCTAGTAATATAGGAACCCGGGATGGGATGTCGAAAAAACCGATATATTTCATATTCGATTCATCGAAATGAGAACCTCGGGTCTAAATCTAGTAATATAGGAACCCGGGATGTCGAAAACCGATATATTTCATATTCAGTTCATCCGAAATGAGAACCTCGGGTCTAAATCTAGTAATATACGAACCCGGGATGTCGAAAACCGATATTTTTCATATTCAGTTCATCTGAAATGACAACCTCGGGTCTAAATCTTGTAATATACGAACCCGGGATGTCGAAAACAGATATATTTCATATTCAGTTCATTCGAAATGAGAACCTCAGGTCTAACTATAGTAATATACGAAACCGGGATGTCGAAAACCAATATATTTCATATTCAGTTCATTCGAAATAAGAACCTCGGGTCTAACTCTAGTAATATACGAAGCCGGGATGTCGAAAACCGATATATTTCATATTCAGTTCATCCGAAATGAGAACCTCGGGCCTAACTCTAGTAATATACGAACCCGGGATGTCGAAAACCGATATATTTCATATTCAGTTCATCCGAAATGAGAACCTCGGGTCTAACTCTAGTAATATACGAACCCGGGATGTCAAAAACCGATATATTTCATATTCAGTTCATCTGAAATGACAACCTCGGGTCTAAATCTTGTAATATACGAACCCGGGATGTCGAAAACCGATATATTTCATATTCAGTTCATCCGAAATGAGAACCTCGGGTCTAACTCTAGTAATATACGAACCCGGGATGTCGAAAACCGATATATTTCATATTCAGTTCATCCGAAATGACAACCTCGGGTCTAAATCTAGTTGTAATACCCCGATATTCGGCAGTGGTTGGCCGAATGGAATATAAGTAATGGTTTGTCCTTCCCTAACACTGAAGCCTGATAAGTACACTTGATTGAGTTGTGGGGAAAAAACTTCTAAGTTAAGCGTGCTCGGCCGGGAGTAGTCACAGGATGGGTGACCTCTCGGGAAGCTGCTGCTGGATGTCCGCTGTAGTGCCGTTTAAAATCCCACACTGCTGGATAACCGCAGTGGGTAAGTGGGAACAATATCGGTGTTAGTTGGGATACAACTAGGGGTCATTCGCTTGTGCTCGGGTGGGGGAGTATGCTAGGGGATTATGCCAGATACTGCTCTCATAGGAGACAAGGAATGTCTACAATATACCGAGGCCTTTTCAGCACAATTGGCTGCAGAGTTGGAAGAAAACTCTGCAGTTAAGCGTGCTTGGGCGAGAGTAATCCAGGTATGGGTGACCATCCGGGAAGTTTCTGCTGGATTACCGCAGCGATGCCCGTTGAAAAACCCCACACTAGGATACCGCAGTGGCTAAGTGGGGACAATATCGGTGGCGGGACGGGTCATTACAAATGGTATCAGAGCCGACGACGGTTCACCTTCCGAGGGTGAGAGAGTACGCTGGACGGGATATTTCAGGTACTACTCTCATGAGGGGCAGGGAACGTCGGAGATCTGGGCTTGAAAATATATTCCGGATCCGAGGACGGCTCCAATTTAAGGTGGTGGTATTGTAATACCCCGATATTCGGCAGTGGTTGGCCGAATGGAATATAAGTAATGGTTTGTCCTTCCCTAACACCGAGGCCTGATAAGTACACTTGATTGAGTTGTGGGGAAAAAACTTCTCAGTTAAGCGTGCTCGGCCGGGAGTAGTCACAGGATGGGTGACCTCTCGGGAAGCTGCTGCTGGATGTCCGCAGTAGTGCCGTTTAAAATCCCACACTGCTGGATAACCGCGGTGGGTAAGTGGGAACAATATCGGTGTTAGTTGGGATACAACTAGGGTCATTCGCTTGTGCTCGGGTGGGGAGTATGCTAGGGATTATGCAGATCTTGCTCTCATAGGAGACAAGGAATGTCTACATTATACCGAGGCCTTTTCAGCACAATTGGCTGCGAGTTGGCAGAAAACTTCTGCGATTAAGCGTGCTTGGGGAGTAATTCGGGGATGGGTGACCATCCGGGAAGTTTCTATTTGGATTACCGCAGCGATGCCCCGTTGAAAAACCCCACACTGCCGGATAACCACGGTGGCTAAGTGGGGACAATATCGGTGGCGGGACGGGTCATTACAAATGGTATCGAGCTGACGACGGTTCACCTTAGGAGGTGAGAGAGTACGCTGGACGGGATATTTCAGGTACTACTCTCATGAGGGGCAGGGAACGTCGGAGATCTGGGCTTGAAAATATATTCCGGAGCCGAGGACGGCTCCAATTTAAGGTGGTGGTATTGTAATACCCCGATATTCGGCAGTGGTTGGCCGAATGGAATATAAGTAATGGTTTGTCCTTCCCTAACACCGAGGACTGATAAGTACACTTGATTGAGTTGTGGGGAAAAAACTTCTCAGTTAAGCGTGCTCGGCTGGGAGTAGTCACAGGATGGGTGACCTCTCGGGAAGCTTCTTTGGATGTCATGATAGTGCGTTTAAAATCCCACACTATTTGGATAACCGCAGTGGGTAAGTGGGAACAATATCGGTGTTAGTTGGGATACAACTAGGGGTCATTCGCTTGTGCTCGGGTGGGGGAGTATGCTGGGGGATTATGCCAGATACTGCTCTCATAGGAGACAAGGAATGTCTACATTATACCGAGGCCTTTTCAGCACAATTGGCTGCAGAGTTGGCAGAAAACTCTGCAGTTAAGCGTGCTCGGCCGAGAGTAGTCACAGGATGGGTGACCATCCGGGAAGTTTCTGCTGGATTACCGCAGCGATGCCCGTTGAAAAACCCCACACTGTCGGATAACCGCAGTGGCTAAGTGGGGACAATATCGGTGGCGGGACGGGTCATTACACTAGTAATATACGAACCCGGGATGTCGAAAACCGATATATTTCATATTCAGTTCATCCGAAATGAGAACCTCGGGTCTAACTCTAGTAATATAAGAACCCGGGATATCGAAAACCGATATATTTCATATTCAGTTCATCCGAAATGAGAACCTCGGGTCTAACTCTAGTAATATACGAACCCGGGATGTCGAAAACGGATATATTTCATATTCGGTTCATCCGAAATGACAACCTCGGGTCTAAATCTGGAAATATACGAACCCGGGATGTCGAAAACCGATATATTTCATATTCAATTCATCCGAAATAAGAACCTCGGGTCTAACTCTAGTAATATACGAACCGGGATGTCGAAAAACCGATATATTTCATATTCAGATTCATCCGAAATGAGAACCTTGGGTCTAACTCTAGTAATATACGAACCCGGATGTCGAAAACCGATATATTTCATATTCAATTCATCTCGAAATGACAACCTCGGGTCTAAATCTAGTAATATACGAACCGGGATGTCGAAAACCGATATATTTCATATTCAAGTTCATCCGAAATGAGAACCCGGGTCTAACTCTAGTAATATACGAACCGGATGTCAAAAACCGATATATTTCATATTAGGTTCATATGAAATGACAACCTCGGGTCTAAATCTAGTAATATACGAACCGGGATGTCGAAAACCGATATATTTTATATTGATTCATCCGAAATGAGAACCTCGGGTCTAACTCTAGTAATATACGAACCGGGATGTCGAAAACCGATATATTTCATATTCGGGTTCATCCGAAAAATGACAACCTCGGGTCTAAATCTAGTAATATACGAACCGGGATGTCGAAAACCGATATATTTCATATTCAGTTCATCCGAAATGAGAACCTCGGGTCTAAATCTAGTAATATACGAACCGGGATGTCGAAAACCGATATATTTCATATTGATTCATCCGAAATGAGAACCCGGGTCTAACTCTAGTAATATACGAACCCGGATGTCGAAAACCGATATATTTCATATTAAGTTCATCCGAAATGAGAACCTCGGGTCTAACTCTAGTAATATACGAACCGGGATGTCGAAAACCGATATATTTCATATTGGTTCATCCGAAATGACAACCTCGGGTCTAACTCTAGTAATATACGAACCGGGATGTCGAAAACCGATATATTTCATATTCAAGTTCATCAAAATGAGAACCTCGGGTCTAACTCTAGTAATATAAGAACCCGGGATGTCGAAAACCGATATATTTCATATTCAGTTCATCCGAAATGAGAACCTCGGGTCTAACTCTAGTAATATAAGAACCCGGGATATCGAAAACCGATATATTTCATATTCAGTTCATCCGAAATGAGAACCTCGGGTCTAACTCTAGTAATATACGAACCCGGGATGTCGAAAACCGATATATTTCATATTCAGTTCATCCGAAATGAGAACCTCGGGTCTAACTCTAGTAATATACGAACCCCGGATGTCGAAAACCGATATATTTCATATTCAGTTCATCCGAAATGAGAACCTCGGGTCTAACTCTAGTAATATACGAACCGGGATGTCGAAAACCGATATATTTCATATTCAGTTCATCCGAAATGAGAACCTCGGGTCTAACTCTAGTAATATACGAAACCGGGATGTCGAAAACCGATATATTTCATATTCAGTTCATCCGAAATGACAACCTCGGGTCTAAATCTAGTAATATAGGAACCCGGGATGTCGAAAACCGATATATTTCATATTCAGTTCATCCGAAATGAGAACCTCGGGTCTAAATCTAGTAATATACGAACCGGGATGTCGAAAACCGATATATTTCATATTCAGTTCATCCGAAATGAGAACCTCGGGTCTAACTCTAGTAATATACGAACCGGGATGTCGAAAACCGATATATTTCATATTCAGTTCATCCGAAATGAGAACCTCGGGTCTAACTCTAGTAATATACGAAACCGGGATGTCGAAAACCGATATATTTCATATTCAGTTCATCCGAAATGAGAACCTCGGGTCTAACTCTAGTAATATACGAACCCGGGATGTCGAAAACCGATATATTTCATATTGGTTCATCCGAAATGACAACCTCGGGTCTAAATCTAGTAATATACGAACCGGGATGTAATAAAACCGATATATTTCATATTCGATTCATCGAAATGAGAACCTCGGGTCTAACTCTAGTAATATACGAACCGGGATGTCGAAAACCGATATATTTCATATTCAGTTCATCCGAAATGAGAACCTCGGGTCTAAACTCTAGTAATATACGAACCCGGGATGTCGAAAACCGATATATTTCATATTCAGTTCATCGAAATGAGAACCTCGGGTCTAACTCTAGTAATATACGAACCCGGGATGTCGAAAACCGATATATTTCATATTCAGTTCATCCGAAATGACAACCTCGGGTCTAAATCTAGTAATATACGAACCCGGGATGTCGAAAACCGATATATTTCATATTCAGTTCATCCGAAATGAGAACCTCGGGTCTAACTCTAGTAATATACGAACCCGGGATGTCGAAAACCGATATATTTCATATTCAGTTCATCCGAAATGAGAACCTCGGGTCTAACTCTAGTAATATACGAACCTGGGATGTCGAAAACCGATATATTTCATATTCAGTTCATCCGAAATGAGAACCTCGGGTCTAAATCTAGTAATATACGAACTCCGGGATGTCGAAACCGATATATTTCATATTGATTCATCCGAAATGAGAACCTCGGGTCTAACTCTAGTAATATACGAACCTGGGATGTCGAAAACCGATATATTTCATATTCAGTTCATCCGAAATGAGAACCTCGGGTCTAACTCTAGTAATATACGAACCCGGGATGTCGAAAACCGATATATTTCATATTCAGTTCATCCGAAATGAGAACCTCGGGTCTAAATCTAGTAATATACGAACCCGGGATGTCGAAAACCGATATATTTCATATTCAGTTCATCCGAAATGAGAACCTCGGGTCTAACTCTAGTAATATACGAACCCGGGATGTCGAAAACCGATATATTTCATATTCAGTTCATCCGAAATGAGAACCTCGGGTCTAACTCTAGTAATATACGAACCTGGGATGTCGAAAACCGATATATTTCATATTCGAGTTCATCCGAAATGAGAACCTCGGGGTCTAAATCTAGTAATATACGAACCGGGGGATGTTTAAAACCGATATATTTCATATTCAGTTCATCTAACTCTAGAAATGAGAACCTCGGGTCTAAATCTAGTAATATACGAACCGGGATGTCGAAAACCGATATATTTCATATTCAATTCATGAAATGAGAACCTCGGGTCTAACTCTAGTAATATACGAACCGGGATGTCGAAAACCGATATATTTCATATTCAGTTCATTCGAAATGAGAACCTCAGGTCTAACTCTAGTAATATACGAACCCCGGATGTCGAAAACCGATATATTTCATAATCAGTTCATCCGAAATGAGAACCTCGGGTATAACTCTAGTAATATACGAACCCGGGATGTCGAAAACCGATATATTTCATATTCAGTTCATCCGAAATGAGAACCTCGGGTCTAAATCTAGTAATATACGAACCCGGGATGTCGAAAACCGATATATTTCATATTCAGTTCATCCGAAATGAGAACCTCGGGTCTAACTCTAGTAATATACGAACCGGGATGTCGAAAACCGATATATTTCATATTCAGTTCATCCGAAATGAGAACCTCGGGTCTAACTCTAGTAATATACGAACCGGGATGTCGAAAACCGATATATTTCATATTCAGTTCATCCGAAATGAGAACCTCGGGTCTAACTCTAGTAATATACGAACCGGGATGTCGAAAACCGATATATTTCATATTCGGTTCATCCGAAATGAGAACCTCGGGTCTAACTCTAGTAATATACGAACCGGGATGTCGAAAACCGATATATTTCATATTCAGTTCATCCGAAATGAGAACCTCGGGTCTAACTCTAGTAATATACGAACCGGGATGTCGAAAACCGATATATTTCATATTGAGTTCATCCGAAATGAGAACCTCGGGTCTAACTCTAGTAATATACGAACCGGGATGTCGAAAACCGATATATTTCATATTCAGTTCATCCGAAATGACAACCTCGGGTCTAAATATGGTAATATACGAACCCGGGATGTCGAAAACCGATATATTTCATATTCAATTCATCCGAAATAAGAACCTCGGGTCTAACTCTAGTAATATACGAACCCGGGATGTCGAAAACCGATATATTTCATATTCAGTTCATCCGAAATGAGAACCTCGGGTCTAACTCTAGTAATATACGAACCCGGGATGTCGAAAACCGATATATTTCATATTCAGTTCATCCGAAATGACAACCTCGGGTCTAAATCTAGTAATATACGAAACCGGGATGTCGAAAACCGATATATTTCATATTCAGTTCATCCGAAATGAGAACCTCGGGTCTAACTCTAGTAATATACGAACCTGGGATGTCGAAAACCGATATATTTCATATTCAGTTCATCCGAAATGAGAACCTCGGGTCTAACTCTAGTAATATACGAACCCGGGATGTCGAAAACCGATATATTTCATATTCAGTTCATCCGAAATGACAACCTCGGGTCTAAATCTAGTAATATACGAACCCGGGATGTCGAAAACCGATATATTTCATATTCGGTTCATCCGAAATGAGAACCTCGGTCTAACTCTAGTAATATACGAACCCGGGATGTCGAAAACCGATATATTTCATATTCAGTTCATCCGAAATGACAACCTCGGGTCTAAATCTAGTAATATAGGAACCCGGGATGTCGAAAACCGATATATTTCATATTCAGTTCATCCGAAATGAGAACCTCGGGTCTAACTCTAGTAATATACGAACCCGGGATGTCGAAAACCGATATATTTCATAATCAGTTCATCCGAAATGACAACCTCGGGTCTAAATCTAGTAATATACGAACCTGGGATGTCGAAAACCGATATATTTCATATTCAGTTCATCCGAAATGAGAACCTCGGTCTAACTCTAGTAATATACGAACCCGGGATGTCGAAAAACCGATATATTTCATATTCAGTTCATCCGAAATGACAACCTCGGGTCTAAATCTAGTAATATACGATCCCGGGATGTCGAAAACCGATATATTTCATATTCAGTTCATCCGAAATGACAACCTCAGGTCTAAATCTAGTAATATACGAACCGGGATGTCGAAAACCGATATATTTCATATTCAGTTCATCCGAAATGAGAACCTCGGGTCTAACTCTAGTAATATACGAAACCGGGATGTCGAAAACCGATATATTTCATATTCAGTTCATCCGAAATGAGAACCTCGGGTCTAACTCTAGTAATATACGAACCTGGGATGTCGAAAACCGATATATTTCATATTCAGTTCATCCGAAATGACAACCTCGGGTCTAAATCTAGTAATATACGAACCCGGGATGTCGAAAACCGATATATTTCATATTCAGTTCATCCGAAATGAGAACCTCGGGTCTAACTCTAGTAATATACGAACCTGGGATGTCGAAAACCGATATATTTCATATTCAGTTCATCCGAAATGACAACCTCGGGTCTAACTCTAGTAATATACGAACCCGGGATGTCGAAAACCGATATATTTCATATTCAGTTCATCAGAAATGAGAACCTCGGGTCTAACTCTAGTAATATACGAACCCGGGATGTCGAAAACCGATATATTTCATATTCAGTTCATCCGAAATGACAACCTCGGGTCTAAATCTAGTAATATACGAACCCGGGATGTCGAAAACCGATATATTTAATATTCAGTTCATCCAAAATGAGAACCTCGGTCTAACTCTAGTAATATACGAATATATTTCCGGGATGTCGGTCAAAAACCGATATATTTCATATTCAAATTCATCCGAAATGAGAACCTCGGGTCTAACTCTAGTAATATACGAACCCGGGATGTCGAAAACCGACATATTTCATATTCAGTTCATCCGAAATGAGAACCTCGGGTCTAACTCTAGTAATATACGAACCCGGGATGTCGAAAACCGATATATTTCATATTCAGTTCATCCGAAATGACAACCTCGGGTCTAAATCTAGTAATATACGAACCCGGGATGTCGAAAACCGATATATTTCATATTCAGTTCATCCGAAATGAGAACCTCGGGTCTAACTCTAGTAATATACGAACTCGGGATGTCGAAAACCGATATATTTCATATTCAGTTCATCCGAAATGACAACCTCGGGTCAAAATCTAGTAATATACGAACCCGGGATGTCGAAAAACGATATATTTCACATTTTGTTCATCCGAAATGAGAACCTCGGTCTAAATCTAGTAATATACGAACCCGGGATGTCGAAAACTGATATATTTCATATGTAGTTCATCCGAAATGACAACCTCGGGTCTAACTCTAGTAATATACGAACCCGGGATGTCGAAAACCGATATATTTCATATTCAGTTCATCCGAAATGACAACCTCGGGTCTAAATCTAGTAATATACGAACCCGGGATGTCGAAATGCTCCATCACCTATATGGCTTCAAATCTTCTATAATGGATATCCATATCTAGACGTGAACTAAAATATACACAACATTTATTAATATACTCGGTCACAATGAAGGTTGTTAATACCACGAAAACACGAATTGAGTTTAGCAAAGAAACACAAAGAAACACAATTTAGCAAAGAATTTCATGATCCGCATGAATAAAAATAGGTTTATGTGAACCGTTTGATTCTTAATCCGTATGATACACAATAGATGGTTATTGGCCATTGATTGAGGGAGAAACCCTAAATGTCGCGAATTTACCCTAAAGATTCACAGTAATTACGACCGCTGCCACCAATATATGCAAACCATAACCATGCGTATCAGTTTTCTTTTCTTTTCACCTGATCCCCTCTCTCTTCAGCGGTTCATTTGCAAACGAGAACCAGACCAGCCAAAAAATCTCCTCCTCTTTTTGAACTCCACCATTACCAACCATTTAAGCCCTATATGACAAAACCTCATTATGATTATTAACCTTCAACATCTCTCAATTTTGCAGCAGTTATGTTTGATTTTACAAAATCAGCAGGTACAGTTACGGTTTTTATTAAAATTTCATTTTTCTTTTCTTTTCTTGATTTCTTACTTGTCCATTTTTCTTCATGGGGGTTTAATAATTATTGTTTTACTGGTTGTTTTCCGATAGATATAATATCAGTTCAGATCTTTTACGGGTAGATCTCAATATCTTTAGTTGCAGTTCATATCGGGTACACTTGATTTTATGCGATTTAGGCGATGTTTATCGTTTTTATTCGATTTAGGTGATGTTTATCGTTTTTATAATACTGATGTAAGGTTTGGCTTGTTGATTTAACTTTTTTTTTTTGGTATTCTTATGCAGATGCTTGGAGTTAGGGTTTAATATGGGATTTACCGGTTTAACTTTTGCTGTCAAAGAAATGTACATTTCAATCGACACTTTTTATTCAGAATTTCTCATTCAATTGTTGTAACATCCAGGGGTTTTATTTCATATTTCTGAAATTCAATTTTATTTTTGTTTATGTAGATTTGATGTGGAAGGATATGGATAAGAACTCATTCAGTTGCTACATCAACAGCTCCGGCGGTTTTGAGTATGTTGTTTTGAGTCTGTTATCAGGTGGTTCTACATGTGTTGGTACAACAGTCATGGATGAGATGGCTTACAGGTATACAAATGAACTCAACTTGTTTGATATTATGTCCGTGGAACAATGAATTGTGTGATAATTTAGTAACTTCAATATGGAAGTTGTGTATTGGTGTTGGTGTGATTTTTTTTTTTTTGTGTTGCTGTTTTTGCAGGATGAGAAACTAAAGAAATAAATTGAATCTCAAGGTGCAAATAGAACTATGTTGGAACTTGGAAACACGCCCAACTGAAGCTGAGAACAAATTGAAGCACTTCAATTTGAAGCTAGTGAATGTAAAGATTTCAACTAAAGCTAAGAAATTGATATGGAAGTTGTGGATTGGTGATAATGAATTATTGTTGTTTTTGTTGTTGTTGTTATTTTTGCAGGTTGAGAAATTTCAAAGTGCCTGCAAGTACTTGTTCCTTCTCACATTTAGATTGTCTGTATTTTAGGTGATCAGTGCCCTTAAAGTTTTACAAACAAAGATAATCTATTGTTGCTAGTATTCTCATCATATATTCACTAACTTCTTTGTGATTCAAAATGTTATGTAAAATGGTGATTTTTGTTAGTTTTTGATGATTTACAGGAATATGATCTTTCAATCTTAGTGCGTATCTATTTCGTCTTTGCAGCTGATTTAATTTTAAATCCTTAGCATCAAATATCATTTTTGTTGACATGTGTACTTTCATAGAACTGAAAATTCTGTGTCAATGTTCTCCCTTTTTAGAAGATTCAATTTTATTTCATGTTTATAGATTTGTTTGGTTGATGATGGAGGTAAAGACTAATAAGAATATCTAATTTTAATCTGTGTATGCAGGTGTTATGTAAAGTTGTAACAGCAATTTAATGCCTGGTGATCCTGAACTCCATTTAGGGGGGTAAATGACCCCATCAGTATTGCACAACAACTTCAGTTACTACCAAGTAAACTGAACAGAAGATAAAAGGTATACTACATTACTACTCATACATAACATAGCTTTAATTAAATTTTTTTTTACCATAATACTACAAGAGAAAATGATTGATTTTACTACCTATAAGTTACATATTAGTCCCCTGTAGAGAAGAATACTTCTTCCGATTAATCAATCTCCTGTTAAGTGTGTTATTCTCAGCTCTTATAGAATTAACACATTTGACCAGATCTTCGTATGTATGGTGTAATAGGTCTCCAAGAGGTGGCAACGGCGTAACTGGAAAACCCAACTCAACTGTTTCCTTTCTTAATCTGCGTCCTTCTTCAATCGCATCATACCATTCCTCGCAGCACATAACTCCATTGGTAGAAGTTGCCATATTTGTTAAAGACATACTTGAAGAAGCCTCATTGGCTGGTTTTGGTAGGTTGTTGGTTTGTTGGTTGCTTCGACGGCTTCTTTTAGAAGGAATTTTAGAAAAACATTTTTCCAAGCATGATTTTCTCGCATCATACCAATCCTCACATGACATAACTCCATTGCTAGAAGTAGCCAGATCTGTTAAATACATACTTGAAGAACCCCTGTCCGCTGGTTTGGTTGCTTTGACGGCTTCTTTTGAAGGAATTTTAGAAGAACATTTTTCCAAACATGATTTTCTCACTGATCTTGAACTCATGTGATCAAAGTGGGTAGTTTAAATTGTAAGGAGTCACTCCTGAATGTGGGATCTCATATATTTATATATATATATATATAGAATGGTAAACTGAGAAAGCATCTTCCTGCCGCACTCATACCTGAGTTTGATTTTTTTATTTTATTTTTGTAATTTCTTTATTCAAGAGGCAATGGTTTGTCCTTTATGGAATCTTTTTTATAATATTAAAGGAAGTAGTCAAGAGGGAATGGTTTGTCCTTTATGGAATCTTTTTTGCACACTCTTTGGTACGGTATGGGGAGTAGTCAGAGAGGCAATGTTTGTCCTTAATGGGACAAGCTTTACATCTGGGAGTAGTCAGAGAGGCAATGGTTTGTCCTTAATGGGACAAGTTTTACAACTGGGGAGTAGTCAGAGAGGCAATGTTTGTCCTTAATGGGACAAGCTTTAATTTGGGTGAGTAGTCAGAGAGGCAATGGTTTTTCCTTAATGGGACAAGTTTTACAACTGGGGAGTAGTCAGAGAGTCGATGTTTGTCCTTAATGGGACAAGCTTTAATTTTGGGAGTAGTCAGAGAGGAAATGGTTTGTCCTTAATGGGACAACCTTTACAACTAGGGAGTAGTCAGAGAGGCAATGGTTTGCCCTTCCTTTCCAGTAAAGTATCTCTTTTTGTACTATAACCCATAAGTGCCAAAGAAGACTAATTGGAAAACATGAAAATGAATTATTTTTTTTCAGTTACACATGAGAGGTGAACATGAGAGGCACCCAACTATATGTGGTTGGCATTAAATTCTCCATATCTAAAAGCATAAGTATAAATAGACAACATTCATATTCGTTTGTGCTTAATCAACAATAGGCTAAAGAAAATCATAGTTATCAGGTATATTTGTTTAACAATGGCAGGGTACTCTCAACAATCCAGCTTAACCTCGTTAGTTTCAACTGCCCGAACAAGAAATGTTAACCCCACTTATACTACCATATATGGGAGGAATGATGACTCGAAAGATGATGCCTTGAAAAAACCTATTGCTGAGCGTGTAGTAACTAATTTCTACACAACATAAAATGACAGTCAATTCTGTAAGGAGTGGTTTGAGTTAGCAGAGGAGGATCGCCAGTTACGTAAGGAATGCAACAAGTTAGGGATCCCAGTCCCGGTATCATGTATCATTCCTTATCATGGCAGCGGCGTATGGATCAAGGAGGAGAATTTTGGACAGTGTTTGTTTGAAGATCTCGCCTTTTTTGAGTTGATGAATGGTGCAATGAGGGGCGATATCCGAAGGCACAAGGACGCAACACTTGAAAAGAAAAGTGATGAAGAATGGTTTAAGCAAATGTCTGACTAGTTTATTTTATATTTAAAAGTGCTTTTTATTAGGTATGCTGGAACTGTTTTTACTTCGTTGTCCTAGTTATGGCTATATAATTTTCGTTGTTTCAATAAGAAAAGTAAATGAAAATTAGCACTTTTACAAGAGTGCATAACCTAGCTAGCAATTACCAAAACAACATGGTGTTCCAAGAAGATAAAAAAAAGGAACACGTAAGAAAAAAACTGGCACCTGGTGGGGTTTTGTGTTCCATCATTATGTTTCAATAACTTGTTCTTACATGGTATAGTAAGTTCACATCTCACTCAATAGTCAATATTCTAGAATAATTACTATTTGAGAATTGTCTTTTATCTTTCTCGAGAAAGATAAAACGCATATGAGGTTAGTAGTCTGCATTTTCGATTAACATGAATCATGCATTAACGTACATCAATAAAGCTACTAACACTTTTAATCAATAAAAATTAGAAATTAAGGATTCTCAATATCTAATACAGAAGAACTACTTTTCGAAATTTAAAGTTCATAAAATGTGAGAAAAACTGATTTTCCCCAAGGATGAAAACATAACTAGCACCAAAATACTAATGATGCCGCCTAGACTATTTCAAACAAATATAACAAGGTAAGCAATGTCTGTAATAAAAATCACTCTAATACTAAGCCTTGGGACAATGTTTGCTGTTAGCGTAATGCCCAATCTGGTGACACCTTGAACAAGATCTTTTCTTTCTAGGTTTTTCAATGGAAGACCTTTTCCTCTTGATGCTCCGACGACCAACTTCTGGTGTAGTTTTTGGAGGCAGCACCACCCGCTCGGCCACCTCGGTTGGGACATCCCAAGTTTCTGGGCTCAACACACCATATATTTTAGGTTCATACATAGATCTCCAAACAGAAGTTTTATAGTATTCCCCACAAAGGTCTGTTTCTTTTTTCTTATACGTCTCACACACTGCTAGTACGTGGGGACACAACAAATGCTGATAGTCAAACACTTTGCATGTGCAAGACCTTCGATCAAGATAGACGGTGTGATGCTCTAAATAGTCACCCTCATCCACTTCATATTCGTCCCCATCGACATGGAAAGCCACAAACCTATTTGCCACAACCCACCGTTCTTTGATTATATCATCTGCATGTTTACTCAAAGGATGTGGCCAATCACAAGATACTTGTCTACGCTTGCAGAACCATTCCATCAGGAACCTGCGAATGTAATCGACTAAATGGCATATTGGAAGACCTTTAACATCAGCTATTTTTGAATTGAAAGTTTCGCATATGTTTGAAGTCATGAGAGTAAAACGACCTGTTTTAGCCTTCACCCTGGCCCACATTTCCGGTCCAAGATTCACTACAAATGTGTAAGCAGCGGGGCTCGCTGAACGTAGGTCTCTCATAGCAAGTTCATATTCATCATCGCTAAACGCTTTAGCATCTCTTATAAATGCCACCGAAGCCGCGACACTGTGGTAAGTCTGTTTGATATTTTCTGCAATTTCAAACATTAAAGGACAGACCTGTAAGTACAACATAAAGCATGCATATGTTTTACTGAAATGTAAAATAAAGGTATAAGATTAATCAAAGAATTTTCCTATATATTGGAGTTATGTACAGAATGCAGCAATGAAGGCTGAAGTCCATATAGTGGCTCGCAACTACATTAAAAACAAAAGCCAACCAAAAGGGTAAAGAGGAAGAAGAACACCTCCAAGATATAGTATAATCAATCTATCAAGGTGAATAAGAACATGATAATGGAATTAAGGCTCCACACTGTTGTCACCTACTGTCATGGAGATGAATGACGAACCTAGTACATTATATGTAATATAATGCTATTGTTATCGAGCTTATCCATTACTCTGTCTAGATACAAACATAAAAAGAGCTACATTCTGATAACTAACACTAACGTTGCATGCGTTAAGATTACTAAAACCAAATCTATTTAAACACAGAACTTGAGAGTTTATAATATATAAAGTCTTGTTAAATACATGAAAGATGGTGGATGCAGAATACTTGATTAGCACAAGGAAATTCCAACCTTATGGCTCTAGCGATCGATGGGTGCCTGTCTGTTGCAATAACAACATCTTCATTCATAGCATACTCATTACCAAGTAATCCGACTAACTTTCTCATAAACCATTCCCAAGATTCATTATTCTCTGAATCAACAACAGCAAATGCAAAAGGATAGATCGAATCGTCGGGGTCCATTCCAACGGCTGACAGTAGAACTCCTTGGCGTGGCCCTGTAAGATGTGTACCATCAACAACAAATGCGGGTCTGAAACAGTTTTTGAATCCTTTAATAGTTACTCTAAAAGAAAAAAAAATAATATAGAAAAGAATCCTCTGAATCAGTTACAATCTCGGTAACAGTACCCTTGTTACGAACACCAAGCATGTGACTGTAAACAACAAGGTGTTGGAACGATTCATCGGGGCTACCTTTGATCAGTTCCATACAACGCTTGCAAGCGCTGTATCCCTGCCGATGATTGATAACCACATGATAGTCCCTTTTTATGTCCTTAACCAATTGTTTGGGAGTAAATGCCGTATCCAATTCTTTGAATTTGTGCTTGAAAAGCTCAGCAATTCCAGCAGACACCGCTTGGGTTCTTAATTCAGGGTCAGTCCTTTTGTTACTACCACAAGTGTGCACATCGTTTGCGACTGTGAGTCTCCACCACCCAAAAGAATGTAAGGGAACTGCTCGCAGACGCCACTTGCATGTCTTGTCTTTGCATTTGGCAATAAACCTCTGACTGTCGGATTTATAAGCTGTGTACTCAAAATTTCTTTCTACTTTGGCTATTGAAAGTATAAGTTTCAGCTCCCCCTTGCTTTGGAAAATGTTTCCCTCACACAGATCATTGTACTTCATTTCCTTCGGGGGTTTAGTAATATCGAGAACCGGCGCTGGAGTTGATGGCGCATCATGAAGACAACGGAGTTTCTTGGCTGATGGAGTCATTACTGGTTCAAGACATCTCCTAGACTTTGGACCACTAGTACTCCCTGAAAAAATAAAAAAAATTCAACATTACTGTGACTTATTCAGGACAAACATAATACAGAAGTACAATAATAAAAGGGAGAAATTAACGTACCTTTAACACCACCATCAACCTTGGCGGTCTCATTATTGGAATGATAATCCTCACTGGAACTCAATTCCATATTGTTAAGAGGGGTCAACGGAGTGTGGAGAAGCATCTTGGATATCTTTGTCATCTCCGATTCTTTGTTTTGGGAGTTAGGGGAGGAATATCTACTTTTACTTCTTTTCCATATTTGATTGTGAAAAATCTTGGGACTCCACATGCCTGGCCGACATAAAATTTCAACATATCTTCACTGCCAATCTTAATCCTTTGCTTAAATGCGGTTCTCGGGACATCTATGATTCCATACACATCAAAACAAGGTTCATGCAAGAAACCTAAAACATCCATTGCTCTCTTCTTCACATCCTCCAAAGTGTATTTATCAGGTACCCCCGCAAGATGTATCATACCTTTGTAGTCATCGCTACCTTCTTTTTGAACCCACTCACCATTGTAATGGATGAGAACAGCTTTACTTATCATTATGTCGACGAAAAATTAGGGTTCTAAAAGCAACTGCATTTCACAAAACATACTATCAGTGATATAAACTTCTTAAGCAAAAAGTGAACTAAAGCATCATAACATTGAAATCACCCAACTTAACCCTTCATTACAAATACTAAATGAACAACAATGAAAAGAGACTAATACTGAAAGAAGAAAGAAGTGCATTTTATCTAGTATTTAAGTTGCAACCTGATTGAATTCCTGCATTCAACTTCAGGTGGAAAACTTTCTAGAATTCTAATTCATCAACTAGGACCTCAGATATGAATCATATGATACTGTTTTTTTTTATCAGTAAAAAGAAATATATTTATCAAGATAGTTGTTACAAACAAGGAGGGAACAAAGTTCCAACCTTCCCCAGTAGCTCACGGACGAGCGCAACAAATGCTACTTCCATAGAGCAAGCAACCCTTAACCATGCTACTTACAAAAAGGGCATGCCTAACAGCCCAAAAACAGGTCATGCTACTTACAAACAAATATGTAAGAGCCCAACAACAAACCTAAGTAGTTATACCCCAGATTAGCCCACCCAAGCCAAGAAACCTAAAAATTTCAAGTCCAGTATCACATTTTTCCGGCAACCACCACTGTTACCCCTCGCCCTGCTCCACTACCTGCCACCGCCGCACCACCTCCACTTTCATCATTGCACCGAAGAGAAACACTAGTACCAATCAAAATCACCACCACTTCCTAACTAAAATCAGCACCCATTGTTGTGACAAGGACAAGCACCCTTTGCTGTTTTAGATCTAGGATTAGGTTCCATGCTTTTTAATTTTATGGGTTTAAAATAGGTATTTTGGTTTGATTCAGCACCCACTTTCATCATTGCACTAAAGAGAAACACCAGTACCCTTTGCTGTTTTAGAATAGATTCAGGACAAGGATGGAAACAATAAGGGGAAAACTACTACCCCAAGCCAAATAATGACAAACCCATTAACAGAAACAAGACTAAGACAACAAACTGAAGGAAATCCCGCTCGGATTTGGTCTTTTTGAGAAGAAAAAGGAAGCTGTTAGGTTTATTTTGACGAAGAAAAAGAGAAGAAAGGAAAGAGATTTTTTTTGATCTTGGTAGAGTTAGTTTTTAGAAGAAGAAGAATAAATGAAAGAAACAAAAAAATATGAATCATATGATACTGTAATACACTTAACGCCTGTAGTTCTCACACATTCTGCATAGTTACCAAACAACCAAATTAAAGATAGCCCATACCTTATTTCAGTGTAAACTATATCAATAAATATCATTTTGGACAAATCCCCAATACATATTTAAAAACCCTAAAATTAATTTGAAAGAGCAAAAATTAATCTCACCTATTAAACACTATATATAGCTCCTTCCTTCTTTATCTCAGTCGGATGATTAGTGAAATTTAAAACCCTAGCTTTCATAGTGTAGTGGCTGCCATGGTGAAAAAAGAAGAAAAAAAGAATGAGAAGGTTTCCCTGATAGAACAGTAGAACCTCAATCAGGAGCAAGAAGAAGAAGACTTGAAATTAAAGATGCAAATAATTATTCAAAGGTGCCGCCCAAATTAGCCAATAGAAAATTAAAGGTGCCTCCCAAATTAACCAATAGAAGATTAAAGGTACCGCCCAAATTAACCAATACCAGGAGAGATTTTAATATTATATATAAATAAAACAACGGTTGTGCTGTGTGACGGAGGGGTAAGGGGTGGAGTAATGTTAAGGTCCTCACCCGGTTTTATAATGGTCCCGACCTCGACATCTTACTTGTCACCTACCTGGCGCCTAGGTGGAGGAAACGTCCTTACCCTGGATGATAAGGTCCGGACCCAGGTCATCCTACTTGTCACCTACCTGGCGCCTAGGTGGCATTGTGGAGAAAAAGTCCTTACCCTGGATGATAAGGTCCAGACCCAGGGAACTTTGATTAATTCCGTTATGAGGATTATTTTAATAGTATCTAAAAAGTTCAGTAAAAGGTGCGGACCTTTTCAATGGACCCTGATAATAAGATACCTATAAAACCTATCTTACTTCAATATTTTTTATCTCCATCCAAGATCCATTAAGGTCCTGTAAAAGGGTCCTCACCTTTCTACGGGACCCAGTTATTAAAATATAAATTAAAAATAAGATATTTTTAATTGTTAATTCGTATTCTAAGATTTTTTAATAAAAATGTAAGGTCCGGTGAAAAGTCCCCACTCTACGTTCAGGACCCCTACACTAAAACCCACATAGGGAAATCTTTATTTTAATTTTTGAAAGTTGAAAATAATAATAAGCAACTTAGGGTCCTCTATTGTTAGGGGCTTAAATGTCATATAGTGACATTTTTGGTAGGTTTGGAGTTGGGGTGGCACTTTTTGGGAACCCATTTCCAAGAGTGGCATTTTTAGGAATTGAGCCTGGATTCAGACTTTAATGCGTAAAAATAGCCCCTTCTGGAAAGGGGCTACCGAAAATGCCACTCTTAGATGAATTACACAGAAAATGCCACTTTGGGGATTTTCTGGAAGTTTATGCCATTCTAGAAAAGGTCTACACCTTGTTGAAAGGATCAGCTACCACCTCAGCAAAAATTTCGAGTGAGTCAGCTACCACCTCACCATAGATTTTACCGAGACAAATCTCGTTATTTCCGTCATTTTTCAATTTTGTCTCTCCTTATTTCCGCCATTTTTCAGTTCTATCCTTTCATCTCCTTCCCTCTCCCACTCTTCCCTCAGTTTTGTTCTTCAGTCTCTCTCAGTTTTCAGATGATTAAATCCGCTGTAACATTGAATTTCATTGATTTCATCCCTAACCCTCTCAAACCCTTCCCTCATTCTATCTTACTTTTCTCTCAGTTTCTTCTCAGATTCAATCCGCTGCAATATTGAATGTTTCGTTGATTAACAGGAAAAACAGTGGACGATTCACAGAAAAACCAGAAAACCCTATATTTTTACATACCCAAATCGCCATCTATGAAGAACTAATAAATACGGATAGAAACTAGGTATTTAAAAGAAGATATTGGGGAAGAAGATTTGGATAAATAGAGAGCCAAGAGATTGCAGGATAGAAAGATATAACCCCACCTTCAAAACCAGCCGAAGAAAAAAAAAAAGGGTATGATTTAGGGTTTAATTGTACCTGTCATCAATCTGAAATTAGGATTCAATTTTGTTGGATATGAAATGAAAGTCGTCAATTTGTGGTTAGTTTAAGATTTTGAATGATAAGTGGTTTTCTGAAACTTTATTTGGTTAATTGAAGATGAGATTTTGTCTTTAGATTTTTGGGGTTTCTGAAACTGAATCTTAGTTTATTTATCACGTTTATGTTAGTTTTTGGTATTACCATAGATTATCATTTGTTATTCTCGTGCTACAACATTCTTAATAGCAAGTTTATTTATCACGTTAATGTGTGTGCTTGCCCGTCTTAAATACTTAATTCTAAGAACTTGCATGGTGTTATTGGTGTAACTAATTATTTCTGTATTGTAGGATGTATATTTACCCTGCCAGGTACAGGGACAGTACATGCAAAGTAACAACTTAATCAAGCCCAAGGGTTTTATTGAGGGTGCTTGAGATGCTATCTCCTGCTGAACAAGAGAAATTTAGGTCAACTGCAATTGGTCCCTTACTGCACATGCCCGTACAAAGGTTTGCTGGGACCTTATTTCATTTCTTATTGGCTAGGCAGATCTGCATGGGTGATGAAGGTGGTGAGACTAATCGCGAAGAAATGCACGTAATGGTTTGCGGAAAATAACTCTCCTTTGGAAAGAAAGAGTTCGCACTGATTTCTGGGCTTAGTTTTAGGAAGTCGGCCCATAATTTTTCTCGTCCCATACGAAGCTGTACTTAAGATGAAGCATTTCCATGATGACGAAAAACCAGTAATTGGATCACATTTGTCGGAATTACTTTTTGGCAAAGAGGGACTGGAATCTGATGAGAAGGTGAAATTATCATTATTATATGTTGTCCACAGGTATGTCCTGGGAAAGGCAGATGACAAAGTAGTTGAGGATGATCACTGGTACCTGGTGGATAACCTCGTCGACTTCAACTCTTATCCTTGGGCTGAAATATCGTTCCGCAGAACTATTGATAAAAGTAATCTTTGCCTTAGTTAAACAGATTAAGAATGACAAGCCTGTTGGCAGCGAGGTGACGTACAAGTGCCAAGGAATGGCCCATGTCCTGGTGGTAATAATCAGTTGGGTTTATTTTTTCTAGTTGTCTAATTGTTTGCGATTGTTGTTTTAAATGTTTTCCTTATTGACCAAGGTTTGGGGTCTGGAAGTGTTGCCGGGAGTGCTTAGTAAGTTTGGAAAAAAGACTAAGACTGCAAATTGGCGCCCCCATATGCATAGTGTAACATGCAATTCAGTAATAAACCATAAAAAACTAATTAAGTTTTTGGAGCAGTCAAAGGTAATGAAGTAATAACTATCTTACTTGCTTTATTTTTTTGTTCGCTGTATTGTTAATTTGGTTGAGTGACTTCATAAAATTTCAGGAGCAGGTGTGTGATAACATTATGTGACATAGAGAGGATGCAAAGAAGTTGGTAATGTTTGGGTTATGTGAAGGTGCCTTGGTAGATGAGGGTGAGGACGAAGAAGAAGATCCGTTAGAGAATGAAAACGTGATGGAGAAAGAAGATCTGTTTGAGAAGGATGAGGATGAAGAAGAAGATCCGTTAGAGAATGAAAATGTGGTGGAGAAAGAAGATCTGTTTGAGAAGGGTAAGGAAGAAGATCTGGTACAGTCTGAAACTGTTTTTGAACCCAAGATTGTTGTTGGTGATAAGGTTCCAGAGGAGGGAAGCATGGATAAAGAAGCATGTGTGGCACCTCCTAGCTCCCAATCTGATGTTCTTTGTGCTAGGACATTAACTTCAGTTATTGCTTCTTTTGAGTATTTTGTGAAAAATGCAATGATTGGTCATACATAGGATTTGAAAAAGATAGTGTTTGGTGAAACAGAGGTCTTTAAAAGTGCAGTGAAGCGTCAGTTTGAGGAGTTAAGCATCCAGGTAAATGATAACCATAAAAAAATGTTGGATAATGTGGACTGCTTAACTGCGGAGATCAAATCAGTGAAGGATAAGATTGTTGAAATCCAGACATGCATTGCATTGTCAAAGACAAAAACGGTGAGTTAGTTGGAAATTTTTGTTACGTTAGTTTTTTAGATGGTTACAAATAGAATAAATATGTTTAGATAGAAGGTTATATCTATTCCAATATTAAAGTTTTATTGAACTGATATTATGTTGTTCTAACATATGTATGTTTTAACAGGGGACTCCACCTGAAGGACATTACGAAGAAGGAGATTTGAATGGTGAGGTAATGCAGAACCTAGATGTGAGTGCTGGAAATGGATCCAATAAAGGTGGATCAAGTCCACCACATCTGTACAATCCTCCGAATAAGGATGTTGTTGTGAGCCGACCTGTTGTAAGTATTTTGTACTTTTTTCAGAAAACTGTCATGGTATGATATTTATGTTGTTCTAAATTCTGTATGTTTAATAGGGGACTGCACCTAAAGTACATTACGAATAAGGAGATTTCAATGGCCAGGCAATGAAGAACCTAGATGTGAGTCCTGGCGATGGATCCAACAATAATGGCGAGGCAATGCAGAACCTAGATGTGAGTCCTGGCGATGGATCCAACAATAATGAATTAAGTACACTATATCCGTACAATCCTACAAATAAGGAAGTTGATGTGAGCCGACCTGTTGTAAGTATTCGTTGCAACTCTTTTCAGCCAAGTCACAAAAATGAACTAGTTTTGTTGCTACATTAGCACAAAAATGATGCATCAAAATGTTATACTGAAACTATTTTTGTCTGTGTCGGATATGTAGGCAGAAAACATTTGTAACAGCTCAACAGGGAAAAAAAGAAAGCGTCGGGAAAAGAAACCCTGCAGTGTCCCTGTTGCACTCATTATCGATGTTTCTGATGATGTTACTAAAGGTAAGGGAAGGGCTAAGAGGAAAATAAACCTTGCAGCTCCCATGTTGTCCCCGTATACTCCTACAGGGAAAGTTGCGAAAAAGAACGTAAAAAAGGTTCCGCTTGTGTCACAGCCGACAAGCGAAGAGCCTGTTATCATCAATTATTTTGAAGCAGACATATTGGATCAGCGAATAACTAAGCAGGATATAGATGATGTGAATAGATTCATAAACCTCGGGTTTGTCTCCTCCCTAGTATACCCTTTTGTTTCATTATTGTTGTATATGTGAAAACTAACAATCATAGTGTTTCCTTGTAATGGATCTTAATTTAACACAGTATCAAGATACATGGCGATAACTATAATGCTGATGGTGCATCACTATTGTCTTGCTATGAGTATAAACTTTTACTACGTTCAACTGGTTGGTTAAGCGGCAATGTGAGTTATTGACTATAAAATCTAATAATGACTATAAAATCTAATAATGACTATAAAATCTAATAATGAGAACATTATCTGGGTTTGAGAAGTTATATGTTTATGGTATGCCTGCAGATTAATGACATTGCATTGGAGCTTTTGCACAAGTCTTATCCTTCTAACAAATCAACTGGTACCTGGTCATTCTTTGAAACTCACGTAGCGGTAAGTTTTTGTGCAAAATAGATTGGATATTCTCTACTTTTTTTATATTATTGCATGAATAAATTGTGACTGAGCTTCCTTGCTGGTGAAACAGAAACTTTGTGCTGATGGTGAATTTACAAAAGTTGACAAAATGAGACTTGGGTTAGTTGGACCCCGTAGTGATCGTTTACCCTCTTGGGATAAGGTTGATGTCGTATATGGTGTAGTCTGTGTCAAGAAGAATCACTGGGTCGCAGTAACTATTCAAGTAAAGGAAAAGGTAATTAAAATTTATGATTCTATGAAACCGAATCGTACTAATATCTCTGCCAGAGTTCGCATGGAAGTCGGTAAAATTCGTGACTATTTGGAGAAAGCGTGCAACCGCGGAACATGGACGTGTACATATGACATCAGTACGCCTAGGCAAAATGATACGTGAGTCTTCACTTGGAATTGATTTTTACTTTAATATTTAACCTTATACTTGGAGAATTGATCCATATACAATATATGAAGTAACTCTTGTGGTGTGCTTGCCTTCAAGTTTATCGAGCATATGGTTAGGAAGATTCATGTTTGTCAAGTCAATCCTTCTTTCGCTACTTGTTATCGATGTGAACTTGCGGTGCATCTATTCAAGAAACAATTCATAGAGGTGAATGGCATTAGTGGTGACGAGTAACCTGGACAGTGTGTTGGTCCCTGTTTTTTGGATGTTTATAGTTTAAAAATGCCAGCTGTAGTTGGAATCCGTCTTATACCCTGCATATTTGTTTATATTTTTTTGATCATGTTATGATCCTTCAGTTATGTATAATCACTGGTTTGTTCAATGTTTCTCTGAATTCTAGTTTGTTTGCTAAGGTTTAATGAATCCCCTAAATATATAAGTTTTTCTACCAAGGAATTGTAGCCTTCCTTGTTGTTGGTTTTCTGATTTGGTTTAAGTCTTTTTGGAAAGTAAATTTCAATTGGGTTCATCTTTTTTAGTCTCTGGGATAACAATGTTGAGAGCTTTAAAATATGCAATCAATGAAAATAACATATAGTAATATACGAACCCGGGATGTCGAAAACATATATATTTCATATTCAGTTCATCCGAAATGACAACCTCGGGTCTAAATCTAGTAATATACGAACTCGGGATGTCGAAAACCGATATATTTCATATTCAGTTCATCCGAAATGAGAGCCTCGGGTCTAACTCTAGTAATATACGAACCCGTGATGTCGAAAACCGATATATTTCATATTCAGTTCATCCGAAATGAGAACCTCGGGTCTAACTCTAGTAATATACGAACCCGGGATGTCGAAAACCGATATATTTCATATTCAGTTCATCCGAAATGAGAACCTCGGGTCTAAATCTAGTAATATACGAACCGGGATGTCGAAAACCGATATATTTCATATTGGTTCATCCGAAATGAGAACCTCGGGTCTAACTCTAGTAATATACGAACCCGGGATGTCGAAAACCGATATATTTCATATTCAGTTCATCCGAAATGACAACCTCGGGTCTAAATCTAGTAATATACGAACCCGGGATGTAGAAAAAATATATATTTCATATTCAGTTCATCCGAAATGACAACCTCGGGTCTAAATCTAGTAATATACGAACCCGGGATGTCGAAAACCGATATATTTCATATTCAGTTCATCCGAAATGAGAACCTCGGGTCTAACTCTAGTAATATACGAACCCGGGATGTCGAAAACCGATATATTTCATATTCAGTTCATCCGAAATGAGAACCTCGGGTCTAACTCTAGTAATATATGAACCCAGGATGTCAAAAACCGATATATTTCATATTCAGTTCATCCGAAATGACAACCTCGGGTCTAAATCTAGTAATATACGTACCCGGGATGTCGAAAACCGATATATTTCATGGTCAGTTCATCCTAAATGAGAACCTCGGGTCTAACTCTAGTAATATACGAACCCGGGATGTCGAAAACCGATATATTTCATATTCAGTTCATCCAAATGAGAACCTCGGGTCTAACTCTAGTAATATACGAACCCGGGATGTCGAAACCGATATATTTCATATTCAGTTCATCCGAAATGACAACCTCGGGTCTAAATCTAGTAATATAGGAACCGGGATGTCGAAAACCGATATATTTCATATTCAGTTCATCCGAAATGAGAACCTCGGGTCTAACTCTAGTAATATACGAACCCGGGATGTCGAAAACCGATATATTTCATATTCAGTTCATCCAAAATGAGAACCTCGGGTCTAACTTTAGTAATATACGAACCCGGGATGTCGAAAACCGATATATTTCATATTCAGTTCATCCGAAATGAGAACCTCGGGTCTAACTATAGTAATATACGAAACCGGGATGTCGAAAACCGATATATTTCATATTCAGTTCATCCAAAATGAGAACCTCGGGTCTAACTTTAGTAATATACGAACCTGGGATGTCGAAAACCAATATATTTCATATTCAGTTCATCCGAAATGACAACCTCGGGTCTAAATCTAGTAATATACGAACCCGGGATTTCGAAAACCGATATATTTCATATTCAGTTCATCCGAAATGAGAACCTTTGGGTCTAACTCTAGTAATATACGAACCCGGGATGTCGAAAACCGATATATTTCATATTCAGTTCATCCGAAATGACAACCTCGGGTCTAAATCTAGTAATATAGGAACCCGGGATGTCGAAAACCGATATTTTTCATATTCAGTTCATCCGAAATGAGACCCTCGGGTCTAACTCTAGTAATATATGAACCCGGGATGTCGAAAACCGATATATTTCATATTCAGTTCATCCGAAATGAGAACCTCGGGTCTAACTCTAGTAATATACGAACCTGGGATGTCGAAAACCGATATATTTCATATTCAGTTCATCCAAAATGAGAACCTCGGGTCTAACT
Organism: Papaver bracteatum; assembly: GCA_023529315.1. Taxonomy (NCBI): domain Eukaryota; kingdom Viridiplantae; phylum Streptophyta; class Magnoliopsida; order Ranunculales; family Papaveraceae; genus Papaver; species Papaver bracteatum. The sequence goes on from JAJJWX010004602.1 coordinate 121,937, forward strand.
CTAGTAATATACGAACCAGGGATGTCAAAAACCGATATATTTCATATTCAGTTCATCCGAAATGACAACCTCGGGTCTAAATCTAGTAAGATAGGAACCCGGGATGTCGAAAACCGATATATTTCATATTCAGTTCATCCAAAATGAGAACCTCGGGTCTAACTCTAGTAATATACGAACCCGGGATGTCGAAAACCGATATATTTCATATTCAGTTCATCCGAAATGAGAACCTCGGGTCTAACTCTAGTAATATACGAACCCGGGATGTCGAAAACCGATATATTTCATATTAAGTTCATCCAAAATGAGAACCTCGGGTCTAACTTTAGTAATATACGAACCTGGGATGTCGAAAACCGATATATTTCATATTCAGTTCATCCGAAATGACAACCTCGGGTCTAAATCTAGTAATATACGAACCCGGGATGTCGAAAACCGATATATTTCATATTCAGTTCATCCGAAATGAGAACCTCGGGTCTAACTCTAGTAATATACGAACCCGGGATGTCGAAAACCGATATATTTCATATTCGGTTCATCCGAAATGAGAACCTCGGGTCTAAATCTAGTAATATAGGAACCTGGGATGTCGAAAACCGATATATTTCATATTCAGTTCATCCAAAATGAGAACCTCGGGTCTAAATCTAGTAATATACGAACCCGGGATGTCGAAAACCGATATATTTCATATTCAGTTCATCCGAAATGAGAACCTCGGGTCTAACTCTAGTAATATACGAACCCGGGATGTCGAAAACCGATATATTTCATATTCAGTTCATCCGAAATGAGAACCTCGGGTCTAACTCTAGTAATATACGAACCGGGATGTCGAAAACCGATATATTTCATATTCAGTTCATCCGAAATGACAACCTCGGGTCTAAATCTAGTAAGATAGGAACCCGGGATGTCGAAAACCGATATATTTCATATTCAGTTCATCCAAAATGAGAACCTCGGGTCTAACTCTAGTAATATACGAACCCGGGATGTCGAAAACCGATATATTTCATATTCAGTTCATCCGAAATGAGAACCTCGGGTCTAAATCTAGTAATATACGAACCCGGGATGTCGAAAACCGATATATTTCATATTCAGTTCATCCGAAATGAGAACCTCGGGTCTAACTCTAGTAATATACGAACCCGGGATGTCGAAAACCGATATATTTCATATTCAGTTCATCCGAAATGAGAACCTCGGGTCTAACTCTAGTAATATACGAACCCGGGATGTCAAAAACCGATATATTTCATATTCAGTTCATCCGAAATGAGAACCTCGGGTCTAACTCTAGTAATATACGAACCCGGGATGTCGAAAACCGATATATTTCATATTCAGTTCATCCGAAATGAGAACCTCGGGTCTAACTCTAGTAATATACGAACCCGGGATGTCGAAAACCGATATATTTCATATTCAGTTCATCCAAAATGAGAACCTCGGGTCTAACTCTAGTAATATACGAACCCGGGATGTCGAAAACCGATATATTTCATATTCAGTTCATCCGAAATGAGAACCTCGGGTCTAACTCTAGTAATATACGAACCCGGGATGTCGAAAACCGATATATTTCATATTCAGTTCATCCAAAATGAGAACCCGGGTCTAACTCTAGTAATATACGAACAGGGATGTCAAAAACCGATATATTTCATATTAAGTTCATCCGAAATGACAACCTCGGTCTAAATCTAGTAATATACGAACCCGGATGTCGAAAACCGATATATTTCATATTCAGTTCATCCAAAATGAGAACCTCGGGTCTAACTCTAGTAATATACGAACCCGGATGTCGAAAACCGATATATTTCATATTCAGTTCATCCGAAATGAGAACCTCGGGTCTAAATCTAGTAATATACGAACGGGATGTCGAAAACCGATATATTTCATATTAAGTTCATCCGAAATGAGAACCTCGGGTCTAACTCTAGTAATATACGAACCCGGGATGTCGAAAACCGATATATTTCATATTCGGTTCATCCGAAATGACAACCTGGGTCTAAATCTAGTAATATACGAACCGGGATGTCGAAAAACCGATATATTTCATATTCAGTTCATCCGAAATGAGAACCTCGGGTCTAACTCTAGTAATATACGAACCCGGGATGTCGAAAACCGATATATTTCATATTCAGTTCATCCGAAATGAGAACCTCGGGTCTAACTCTAGTAATATACGAACCCGGGATGTCGAAAACCGATATATTTCATATTCAGTTCATCCAAAATGAGAACCTTTGGGTCTAACTCTAGTAATATACGAACCCGGATGTCGAAAACCGATATATTTCATATTAGGTTCATCCGAAATGACAACCTCGGGTCTAAATCTAGTAATATACGAACCGGATGTCAAAAACCGATATATTTCATATTGATTCATCCAAAATGAGAACCTCGGGTCTAACTCTAGTAATATACGAACCCGGATGTCGAAAACCGATATATTTCATATTCGGTTCATCCGAAATGAGAACCTCGGGTCTAACTCTAGTAATATACGAACCGGGATGTCGAAAACCGATATATTTCATATTCAGTTCATCCAAAATGAGAACCTCGGGTCTAACTCTAGTAATATACGAACCCGGGATGTCGAAAACCGATATATTTCATATTCAGTTCATCCGAAATGAGAACCTCGGGTCTAACTCTAGTAATATACGAACCCGGGATGTCGAAAACCGATATATTTCATATTCAGTTCATCCAAAATGAGAACCTCGGGTCTAAATCTAGTAATATACGAACCCGGGATGTCGAAAACCGATATATTTCATATTCGGTTCATCAAAATGAGAACCTCGGGTCTAACTCTAGTAATATACGAACCCGGGATGTCGAAAACCGATATATTTCATATTCAGTTCATCCAAAATGAGAACCTCGGGTCTAACTCTAGTAATATACGAACCCGGGATGTCGAAAAACCGATATATTTCATATTCAGTTCATCCGAAATGAGAACCTCGGGTCTAACTCTAGTAATATACGAACCCGGGATGTCGAAAACCGATATATTTCATATTCAGTTCATCCGAAATGAGAACCTCGGGTCTAACTCTAGTAATATACGAACCGGGATGTCGAAAACCGATATATTTCATATTCAGTTCATCCGAAATGAGAACCTCGGTCTAACTCTAGTAATATACGAACCGGGATGTCGAAAACCGATATATTTCATATTCAGTTCATCCGAAATGAGAACCTCGGGTCTAACTCTAGTAATATACGAACCCGGGATGTCGAAAACCGATATATTTCATATTCAGTTCATCCAAAATGAGAACCTCGGGTCTAAATCTAGTAATATACGAACCCGGGATGTCGAAAACCGATATATTTCATATTCAGTTCATCCGAAATGAGAACCTCGGGTCTAAATCTAGTAATATACGAACCCGGATGTCGAAAACCGATATATTTCATATTCAGTTCATCCAAAATGAGAACCTCGGGTCTAACTCTAGTAATATACGAACCCGGATGTCAAAACCGATATATTTCACGTTCATCCGAAATGAGAACCTCGGTCTAACTCTAGTAATATACGAACCCGGGATGTCAAAAACCGATATATTTCATATTCAGTTCATCCGAAATGACAACCTCGGGTCTAAATCTAGTAATATACGAACCCGGGATGTCGAAAACCGATATATTTCATATTCCGTTCATCCAAAATGAGAACCTCGGGTCTAACTCTAGTAATATACGAACCCGGGATGTCGAAAACCGATATATTTCATATTCAGTTCATCCGAAATGAGAACCTTTGGGTCTAACTCTAGTAATATACGAACCCGGGATGTCGAAAACCGATATATTTCATATTCAGTTCATCCAAAATGAGAACCTTGGGTCTAACTCTAGTAATATACGAACCCGGGATGTCGAAAACCGATATATTTCATATTCAGTTCATCCGAAATGAGAACCTCGGGTCTAAATCTAGTAATATACGAACCCGGGATTTCGAAAACCGATATATTTCATATTCAGTTCATCCGAAATGAGAACCTTGGGTCTAACTCTAGTAATATACGAACCCGGGATGTCGAAAACCGATATATTTCATATTCAGTTCATCCAAAATGAGAACCTCGGGTCTAACTCTAGTAATATACGAACCCGGGATGTCGAAAACCGATATATTTCATATTCAGTTCATCCGAAATGAGAACCTCGGGTCTAACTCTAGTAATATACGAACGGGATGTCGAAAACCGATATATTTCATATTGGTTCATCCGAAATGAGAACCTCGGTTCTAACTCTAGTAATATACGAACCCGGGATGTCGAAAACCGATATATTTCATATTCATTTTCATCCGAAATGAGAACCTCGGGGTCTAACTCTAGTAATATACGAACCCGGATGTCGAAAACCGATATATTTCATATTCGGTTCATCCGAAATGAGAACCTCGGGTCTAACTCTAGTAATATAGGAACCGGGATGTCAAAACCGATATATTTCATATTCGAGTTCATCCGAAATGAGAACCTCGGGTCTAAATCTAGTAATATACGAACCCGGATGTCGAAAACCGATATATTTCATATTCAGTTCATCCGAAATGAGAACCTCGGGTCTAACTCTAGTAATATACGAAACCGGGATGTCGAAAACCGATATATTTCATATTCAGTTCATCCGAAATGAGAACCTTGGGTCTAACTCTAGTAATATACGAACCCGGATGTCAAAACCGATATATTTCATATTTAGTTCATCCAAAATGAGAACCTCGGGTCTAACTTTAGTAATATACGAACCTGGGATGTCGAAAACCGATATATTTCATATTCAGTTCATCCGAAATGAGAACCTCGGGTAACTCTAGTAATATACGAACCGGGATGTCGAAAACCGATATATTTCATATTCAGTTCATCCGAAATGAGAACCTCGGGTCTAACTCTAGTAATATACGAACCCGGATGTCGAAAACCGATATATTTCATATTCAGTTCATCCGAAATGAGAACCTCCGGGTCTAAATCTAGTAATATACGAACCCGGATGTCGAAAACCGATATATTTCATATTCAGTTCATCCGAAATGAGAACCTCGGGTCTAACTCTAGTAATATACGAACCCGGATGTCGAAAACCGATATATTTCATATTCAGTTCATCCAAAATGAGAACCTCGGGTCTAAATCTAGTAATATACGAACCCGGATGTCGAAAACCGATATATTTCATATTCGGTTCATCCGAAATGAGAACCTGGGTCTAACTCTAGTAATATACGAACCCGGATGTCGAAAACCGATATATTTCATATTCAGTTCATCCAAAATGAGAACCTCGGGTCTAACTCTAGTAATATACGAACCGGGATGTCGAAAACCGATATATTTCATATTCAGTTCATCCGAAATGAGAACCTCGGGTCTAAATCTAGTAATATACGAACCCGGATGTCGAAAACCGATATATTTCATATTCATTCATCCGAAATGAGAACCTCGGGTCTAACTCTAGTAATATACGAACCCGGATGTCGAAAACCGATATATTTCATATTCAGTTCATCCGAAATGAGAACCTCGGGTCTAACTCTAGTAATATACGAACCCGGATGTCGAAAACCGATATATTTCATATTCAGTTCATCCGAAATGACAACCTCGGGTCTAAATCTAGTAATATAGGAACCTGGGATGTCGAAAACCGATATATTTCATATTCAGTTCATCCGAAATGAGAACCTCGGGCCTAAATCTAGTAATATACGAACCCGGATGTCGAAAACCGATATATTTCATATTCAGTTCATCCGAAATGAGAACCTCGGGTCTAACTCTAGTAATATACGAACCCGGATGTCAAAAACCGATATATTTCATATTCAGTTCATCCGAAATGAGAACCTCGGGTCTAACTCTAGTAATATACGAACCCGGATGTCGAAAACCGATATATTTCATATTCGGTTCATCCGAAATGAGAACCTCGGGTCTAAATCTAGTAATATACGAACCGGGATGTCGAAAACCGATATATTTCATATTCAGTTCATCCGAAATGAGAACCTCTCGGGTCTAACTCTAGTAATATACGAACCCGGATGTCGAAAACCGATATATTTCATATTCGGTTCATCCGAAATGAGAACCTCGGGTCTAACTCTAGTAATATACGAACCCGGATGTCGAAAACCGATATATTTCATATTCGAGTTCATCCGAAATGAGAACCTCGGGTCTAACTCTAGTAATATACGAACCGGGATGTTTAAAAACCGATATATTTCATATTCGGTTCATCCGAAATGAGAACCTGGGTCTAACTCTAGTAATATACGAACCCGGATGTCGAAAACCGATATATTTCATATTCAGTTCATCCGAAATGAGAACCTCGGGTCTAAATCTAGTAATATACGAACCCGGATGTCGAAAACCGATATATTTCATATTCAGTTCATCCGAAATGAGAACCTTGGGTCTAACTCTAGTAATATCTGGAACCCGGATGTCAAAAACCGATATATTTCATATTGGTTCATCCGAAATGAGAACCTTTGGTCTAACTCTAGTAATATACGAACCCGGATGTCAAAAACCGATATATTTCATATTCAGTTCATCCAAAATGAGAACCTCGGGGTCTAACTCTAGTAATATACGAACCGGATGTCGAAAACCGATATATTTCATATTGGTTCATCCGAAATGACAACCTGGGTCTAAATCTAGTAATATACGAATCCGGGATGTCGAAAACCGATATATTTCATATTCAGTTCATCCGAAATGAGAACCTCGGGTCTAACTCTAGTAATATACGAACCCGGATGTCAAAAACCGATATATTTCATATTCAGTTCATCCGAAATGAGAACCTCGGGTCTAACTCTAGTAATATACGAACCCGGATGTCAAAAACCGATATATTTCATATTCAGTTCATCCAAAATGAGAACCTCGGGTCTAACTCTAGTAATATACGAACCCGGATGTCAAAAACCGATATATTTCATATTAGTTCATCCGAAATGAGAACCCGGGTCTAACTCTAGTAATATACGAACCCGGATGTCAAAAAACCGATATATTTCATATTCAGTTCATCCGAAATGAGAACCTCGGGTCTAACTCTAGTAATATACGAACCCGGGATGTCAAAAACCGATATATTTCATATTCAGTTCATCCGAAATGAGAACCTCGGGTGTAACTCTAGTAATATACGAACCCGGATGTCGAAAACCGATATATTTCATATTGGTTCATCCGAAATGAGAACCTCGGGTCTAAATATAGTAATATACGAACGGGATGTCGAAAACCGATATATTTCATATTCAGTTCATCCGAAATGAGAACCTCGGGTCTAACTCTAGTAATATACGAACCCGGATGTCGAAAACCGATATATTTCATATTAGGTTCATCCGAAATGAGAACCTTGGGTCTAACTCTAGTAATATACGAACCCGGATGTCAAAAACCGATATATTTCATATTCAGTTCATCCGAAATGAGAACCTCGGGTCTAACTCTAGTAATATACTGAACCCGGGATGTCAAAAACCGATATATTTCATATTCGGTTCATCCGAAATGAGAACCTCGGGTCTAAATCTAGTAATATACGAACCCGGGATGTCGAAAACCGATATATTTCATATTCAGTTCATCCAAAATGAGAACCTCGGGTCTAACTCTAGTAATATACGAACCCGGGATGTCGAAAACCGATATATTTCATATTCAGTTCATCCGAAATGAGAACCTCGGGGTCTAACTCTAGTAATATACGAACCGGGATGTCGAAAACCGATATATTTCATATTCAGGTTCATCCGAAATGAGAACCTCGGGTCTAACTCTAGTAATATACGAACCCGGATGTCAAAAACCGATATATTTCATATTCAGTTCATCCGAAATGAGAACCTCGGGTCTAACTCTAGTAATATACGAACCCGGATGTCGAAAACCGATATATTTCATATTTAGTTCATCCAAAATGAGAACCTCGGGTCTAACTCTAGTAATATACGAACCCGGATGTCGAAAACCGATATATTTCATATTCAGTTCATCCGAAATGACAACCTCGGGTCTAAATCTAGTAATATACGAACCGGGATGTCGAAAACCGATATATTTCATATTGAGTTCATCCGAAATGAGAACCTCGGGTCTAACTCTAGTAATATACGAACCGGGATGTCGAAAACCGATATATTTCATATTCAGTTCATCCGAAATGAGAACCTCGGGTCTAACTCTAGTAATATACGAACCCGGGATGTCGAAAACCGATATATTTCATATTCAGTTCATCCAAAATGAGAACCTCGGGTCTAAATCTAGTAATATACGAACCCGGGATGTCGAAAACCGATATATTTCATATTGGGTTCATCCAAAATGAGAACCTCGGGTCTAACTCTAGTAATATACGAACCGGGATGTCAAAAACCGATATATTTCATATTCAGTTCATCCGAAATGAGAACCTTCGGGTCTAACTCTAGTAATATACGAACCGGGATGTCAAAAACCGATATATTTCATATTCAGTTCATCCGAAATGAGAACCTCGGGTCTAACTCTAGTAATATACGAACCCGGGATGTCGAAAACCGATATATTTCATATTCAGTTCATCCGAAATGAGAACCTCGGGTCTAACTCTAGTAATATACGAACCCGGGATGTCGAAAACCGATATATTTCATATTTAGTTCATCCAAAATGAGAAACATCGGTCTAACTCTAGTAATATACGAACCCGCGATGTCGAAAACCGATATATTTCATATTCAGTTCATCCGAAATGAGAACCTCGGGTCTAAATCTAGTAATATACGAACCCGGGATGTCGAAAACCGATATATTTCATATTTTGTTCATCCGAAATGAGAACCTCGGGTCTAACTCTAGTAATATACGAACCCGGGATGTCGAAAACCGATATATTTCATATTCAGTTCATCCGAAATGAGAACCTCGGGTCTAACTCTAGTAATATACGAACCCGGGATGTCAAAAACCGATATATTTCATATTCAGATTCATCCGAAATGAGAACCTCGGGTCTAACTCTAGTAATATACGAACCCGGATGTCAAAAACCGATATATTTCATATTCAGTTCATCCGAAATGAGAACCTCGGGTCTAAATCTAGTAATATACGAACCGGGATGTCGAAAAAACGATATTTTTCATATTCAGTTCATCCGAAATGAGACCCTCGGGTCTAACTCTAGTAATATACGAACTCGGGATGTCGAAAACCGATATATTTCATATTCAGTTCATCCGAAATGAGAACCTCGGGTCTAACTCTAGTAATATACGAACCCGGATGTCGAAAACCGATATATTTCATATTCATTCATCCAAAATGAGAACCTTGGGTCTAACTCTAGTAATATACGAACCGGGATGTCGAAAACCGATATATTTCATATTCAGTTCATCCGAAATGAGAACCTCTAAGGTCTAAATCTAGTAATATCTGAACCGGGATGTCAAAAAACCGATATATTTCATATTCAGTTCATCCAAAATGAGAACCTCGGGTCTAACTCTAGTAATATACGAACCTGGGATGTCGAAAACCGATATATTTCATATTCGGTTCATCCGAAATGACAACCTCGGGTCTAAATCTAGTAATATACGAACCCGGATGTCGAAAACCGATATATTTCATATTCGGTTCATCCGAAATGAGAACCTCGGGTCTAACTCTAGTAATATACGAACCCGGATGTCGAAAACCGATATATTTCATATTCAGTTCATCCGAAATGAGAACCTCGGGTCTAAATCTAGTAATATACGAACCGGGATGTCGAAAACCGATATATTTCATATTCGGTTCATCCGAAATGAGAACCTCGGGTCTAACTCTAGTAATATACGAACCCGGATGTCGAAAACCGATATATTTCATATTCAGTTCATCCAAAATGAGAACTCGGGTCTAAATCTAGTAATATACGAACCCGGATGTCGAAAACCGATATATTTCATATTCAGTTCATCCGAAATGAGAACCTGGGTCTAACTCTAGTAATATACGAACCCGGGATGTCGAAAACCGATATATTTCATATTCAGTTCATCCGAAATGAGAACCTCGGGTCTAACTCTAGTAATATACGAACACGGGATGTCGAAAACCGATATATTTCATATTCGTTCATCCAAAATGAGAACCTCGGGTCTAACTCTAGTAATATACGAACCCGGGATGTCGAAAACCGATATATTTCATATTCAGTTCATCCGAAATGACAACCTCGGGTCTAAATCTAGTAATATAGGAATCGGGATGTCGAAAACCGATATATTTCATATTCAGTTCATCCTAAATGAGAACCTCGGGTCTAAATCTAGTAATATACGAACCCGGGATGTCGAAAACCGATATATTTCATATTCAGTTCATCCGAAATGACAACCTCGGGTCTAAATCTAGTAATATAGGAACCCGGGATGTCGAAAACCGATATATTTCATATTTGTTCATCCAAAATGAGAACCTCGGGTCTAACTCTAGTAATATACGAACCCGGATGTCAAAAACCGATATATTTCATATTCAGTTCATCCGAAATGACAACCTCGGGTCTAAATCTAGTAATATACGAACCAACTCTAGTAATATACGAACCAGGGATGTCAAAAACCGATATATTTCATATTCAGTTCATCCGAAATGAGAACCTTTGGGTCTAACTCTAGTAATATACGAACCCGGGATGTCAAAAACCGATATATTTCATATTCAGTTCATCCGAAATGAGAACCTCGGGTCTAATCTAGTAATATAGGAACCCGGATGTCAAAAACCGATATATTTCATATTCGGTTCATCCGAAATGAGAACCTGGGTCTAAATCTAGTAATATACGAACCGGGTTGTCGAAAACCGATATATTTCATATTCAGTTCATCCGAAATGAGAACCTCGGGTCTAAATCTAGTAATATACGAACCCGGGATGTCGAAAACCGATATATTTCATATTCAGTTCATCCGAAATGAGAACCTCGGGTCTAACTCTAGTAATATACGAACCCGGATGTCAAAACCGATATATTTCATATTCGGGTTCATCCAAAATGAGAACCTTTGGGTCTAACTCTAGTAATATACGAACCCGGATGTCGAAAACCGATATATTTCATATTGATTCATCCGAAATGAGAACCTGGGTCTAACTCTAGTAATATACGAACCGGGATGTCGAAAACCGATATATTTCATATTTAGTTCATCCGAAATGAGAACCTCGGGTCTAACTCTAGTAATATACGAAACCGGGATGTCGAAAACCGATATATTTCATATTCAGTTCATCCAAAATGAGAACCTCGGGTCTAACTCTAGTAATATACGAACCCGGGATGTCGAAAACCGATATATTTCATATTAAGTTCATCCGAAATGACAACCTCGGTCTAAATCTAGTAATATACGAACCCGGATGTCGAAAACCGATATATTTCATATTCAGTTCATCCAAAATGAGAACCTCGGGTCTAACTCTAGTAATATACGAACCCGGATGTCAAAAACCGATATATTTCATATTGGTTCATCCAAAATGAGAACCTCGGGTCTAACTCTAGTAATATACGAACCGGGATGTCGAAAACCGATATATTTCATATTCAGTTCATCCAAAATGAGAACCTCGGGTCTAACTCTAGTAATATACGAACCGGGATGTCGAAAACCGATATATTTCATATTCGTTCATCCGAAATGAGAACCTCGGGTCTAACTCTAGTAATATATGAACCCAGGATGTCAAAAACCGATATATTTCATATTCAGTTCATCCGAAATGACAACCTCGGGTCTAAATCTAGTAATATACGAACCCGGGATTTCGAAAACCGATATATTTCATATTCAGTTCATCCGAAATGAGAACCTTTGGGTCTAACTCTAGTAATATACGAACCCGGGATGTCGAAAACCGATATATTTCATATTCAGTTCATCCGAAATGAGAACCTCGGGTCTAACTCTAGTAATATACGAACCCGGGATGTCGAAAACCGATATATTTCATATTCAGTTCATCCAAAATGAGAACCCTCGGGGTCTAACTCTAGTAATATACGAACCCGGGATGTCAAAAACCGATATATTTCATATTCAAGTTCATCCGAAATGAGAACCTCGGGTCTAACTCTAGTAATATACGAACCGGGATGTCGAAAACCGATATATTTCATATTCGAGTTCATCCAAAATGAGAACCTCGGGTCTAAACTCTAGTAATATACGAACCCGGGATGTCGAAAACCGATATATTTCATATTCAGTTCATCCGAAATGAGAACCTCGGGTCTAAATCTAGTAATATACGAACCCGGGATGTCGAAAACCGATATATTTCATATTCAGTTCATCCAAAATGAGAACCTCGGGTCTAAATCTAGTAATATACGAACCCGGGATGTCGAAAACCGATATATTTCATATTCAGTTCATCCGAAATGAGAACCTCGGGTCTAAATCTAGTAATATAGGAACCCCGGATGTCGAAAACCGATATATTTCATATTCAGTTCATCCGAAATGAGAACCTCGGGTCTAACTCTAGTAATATACGAACCGGATGTCGAAAACAGATATATTTCATATTCAGTTCATCCGAAATGAGAACCTCGGGTCTAACTCTAGTAATATACGAACAGGGATGTCGAAAACCGATATATTTCATATTCAGTTCATCCAAAATGAGAACCTCGGGTCTAACTCTAGTAATATACGAACCCGGATGTCGAAAACCGATATATTTCATATTCAGTTCATCCAAAATGAGAACCTTGGGTCTAACTTCTAGTAATATACGAACCGGGATGTCGAAAACCGATATATTTCATATTCGGTTCATCCAAAATGAGAACCTCGGGTCTAAATCTAGTAATATACGAACCCGGATGTCGAAAACCGATATATTTCATATTCGGTTCATCCGAAATGAGAACCTTGGGTCTAACTCTAGTAATATACGAACCCGGATGTCGAAAACCGATATATTTCATATTCAGTTCATCCGAAATGACAACCTCGGGTCTAAATCTAGTAATATACGAACCCGGGATGTCGAAAACCGATATATTTCATATTCAGTTCATCCGAAATGAGAACCTCAAGGGTCTAACTCTAGTAATATACGAACCGGGATGTCAAAACCGATATATTTCATATTCAGTTCATCCGAAATGAGAACCTCGGGTCTAACTCTAGTAATATACGAACCCGGATGTCGAAAACCGATATATTTCATATTCAGTTCATCCGAAATGAGAACCTCGGGTCTAAATCTAGTAATATACGAACACAGGATGTCGAAAACCGATATATTTCATATTCGGTTCATCCGAAATGAGAACCTCGGGTCTAACTCTAGTAATATACGAACCCGGGATGTCAAAAACCGATATATTTCATATTCAGTTCATCCGAAATGAGAACCTTGGGTCTAACTCTAGTAATATACGAACCCGGGATGTCGAAAACCGATATATTTCATATTCAGTTCATCCGAAATGACAACCTCGGGTCTAAATCTAGTAATATAGGAACCCGGGATGTCGAAAACCGATATATTTCATATTCAGTTCATCCGAAATGAGAACCTTTGGGTCTAACTCTAGTAATATACGAACCCGGGATGTCGAAAACCGATATATTTCATATTTAGTTCATCCGAAATGACAACCTCGGGTCTAAATCTAGTAATATACGAACCCGGGATGTCGAAAACCGATATATTTCATATTCAGTTCATCCGAAATGAGAACCTCGGGTCTAACTCTAGTAATATACGAACCCGGGATGTCGAAAACCGATATATTTCATATTCGGTTCATCCGAAATATATTTCATATTCAGTTCGGGTCTAACTCTAGTAATATACGAACCCGGGATATATTTCATATGCAGTTCATCCGAAATGAGAACCTCGGGTCTAAATCTAGTAATATAGGAACCCGGATGTCAAAAACCGATATATTTCATATTAGTTCATCCGAAATGAGAACCTCGGGTCTAAATCTAGTAATATACGAACCCGGATGTCGAAAACCGATATATTTCATATTCAGTTCATCCAAAATGAGAACCTGGGTCTAACTCTAGTAATATACGAACGGGATGTCAAAAACCGATATATTTCATATTTAGTTCATCCGAAATGACAACCTCGGGTCTAAATCTAGTAATATAGGAACCCTGGATGTCAAAAACCGATATATTTCATATTCAGTTCATCCGAAATGAGAACCTCGGGTCTAACTCTAGTAATATACGAACCCGGGATGTCGAAAACCGATATATTTCATATTCAGTTCATCCGAAATGACAACCTCGGGTCTAAATCTAGTAATATAGGAACCCGGGATGCCGAAAACCGATATATTTCATATTCAGTTCATCCGAAATGAGAACCTCGGGTCTAACTCTAGTAATATACGAACCCTGGATGTCGAAAACCGATATATTTCATATTCAGTTCATCCGAAATGACAACCTAGGGTCTAACTCTAGTAATATACGAACCGGGATGTCGAAAACCGATATATTTCATATTCAGTTCATCCAAAATGAGAACCTCGGGTCTAACTCTAGTAATATACGAACCTGGGATGTCGAAAACCGATATATTTCATATTCAGTTCATCCGAAATGAGAACCTCGGGTCTAAATCTAGTAATATACGAACCCGGGATGTCAAAACCGATATATTTCATATTCGTTCATCCGAAATGAGAACCGGGGGTCTAAATCTAGTAATATACGAACCCGGATGTCGAAAACCGATATATTTCATATTCAGTTCATCAGAAATGAGAACCTCGGGTCTAACTCTAGTAATATACGAACCCGGGATGTCGAAAACCGATATATTTCATATTTAGTTCATCCGAAATGAGAACCTCGGGTCTAACTCTAGTAATATACGAACCCGGGATGTCGAAAACCGATATATTTCATATTCAGTTCATCCGAAATGACAACCTCGGGTCTAAATCTAGTAATATACGAACCGGGATGTCTAAAAACCGATATATTTCATATTGGTTCATCCGAAATGAGGGTCTAACTCTAGTAATATACGAACCCGGATGTCAAAACCGATATATTTCATATTCAGTTCATCCGAAATGAGAACCTCGGGTCTAACTCTAGTAATATACGAACCCGGATGTCGAAAACCGATATATTTCACATTTTGTTCATCCGAAATGACAACCTCGGGTCTAACTCTAGTAATATACGAACCGGGATGTCGAAAACCGATATATTTCATATTCAGTTCATCCGAAATGAGAACCTCGGGTCTAACTCTAGTAATATACGAACCCGGATGTCGAAAACCGATATATTTCATATTCAGTTCATCCGAAATGAGAACCTCGGGTCTAACTCTAGTAATATACGAACCGGGATGTCGAAAACCGATATATTTCATATTCAGTTCATCCGAAATGAGAACCTCGGGTCTAACTCTAGTAATATACGAACCGGGATGTCGAAAACCGATATATTTCATATTCGTTCATCCAAAATGAGAACCTCGGGTCTAACTCTAGTAATATACGAAACCCGGATGTCGAAAACCGATATATTTCATATTCAGTTCATCCGAAATGAGAACCTCGGGTCTAAATCTAGTAATATACGAACCCGGATGTCGAAAACCGATATATTTCATATTCGAGTTCATCCGAAATGAGAACCTCGGGTCTAACTCTAGTAATATACGAACCCGGATGTCAAAAACCGATATATTTCATATTCAGTTCATCCGAAATGAGAACCTCGGGTCTAACTCTAGTAATATACGAACCCGGGATGTCGAAAACCGATATATTTCATATTCAGTTCATCCGAAATGAGAACCTCGGGTCTAACTCTAGTAATATACGAACCCGGATGTCGAAAACCGATATATTTCATATTCAGTTCATCCGAAATGAGAACCTTTGGGTCTAACTCTAGTAATATACGAACCCGGGATGTCGAAAACCGATATATTTCATATTCAGTTCATCCGAAATGAGAACTCTTGGTCTAACTCTAGTAATATACGAACCCCGGGATGTCTAAAACCGATATATTTCATATTCAGTTCATCCGAAATGAGAACCTCGGGTCTAACTCTAGTAATATACGAACCCGGGATGTCGAAAACCGATATATTTCATATTCGTTCATCCAAAATGAGAACCTCGGGTCTAACTGTAGTAATATACGAACCGGGATGTCGAAACCGATATATTTCATATTTAGTTCATCCGAAATGAGAACCTCGGGTCTAACTCTAGTAATATACGAACCCGGGATGTCGAAAACCGATATATTTCATATTCAGTTCATCGAAATGAGAACCTTGGGTCTAACTCTAGTAATATACGAACCAGGATGTCGAAACCGATATATTTCATATTCAGTTCATCCGAAATGAGAACCTTGGGTCTAACTCTAGTAATATACGAACCGGGATGTCGAAACCGATATATTTCATATTGATTCATCCGAAATGAGAACTCTGGGTCTAACTCTAGTAATATACGAACCCGGATGTCGAAAACCGATATATTTCATATTGATTCATGAAATGAGAACCTCGGGTCTAACTCTAGTAATATACGAACCCGGATGTCAAAAACCGATATATTTCATATTCGGTTCATCCGAAATGACAACCTCGGGTCTAAATCTAGTAATATACGAACCCGGGATGTCAAAACCGATATATTTCATATTCAGTTCATCCGAAATGAGAACCTCGGGGTCTAACTCTAGTAATATACGAACCGGGATGTCAAAAAAACCGATATATTTCATATTCAAGTTCATCCGAAATGAGAACCTCGGGTCTAACTCTAGTAATATACGAACGGATGTCGAAAACCGATATATTTCATATTTTGTTCATCCGAAATGAGAACCTTCGGGTCTAACTCTAGTAATATACGAACCCGGATATCGAAAACCGATATATTTCACATTCAGTTCATCCGAAATGAGAACCTCGGGTCTAACTCTAGTAATATACGAACCCGGGATGTCGAAAACCGATATATTTCATATTCATTTCATCCGAAATGAGAACCTCGGGTCTAAATCTAGTAATATAGGAACCCGGGATGTCGAAAACCGATATATTTCATATTCAGTTCATCCGAAATGAGAACCTCGGGGTCTAAATCTAGTAATATACAAACCCGGGATGTCGAAAACCGATATATTTCATATTCAGTTCATCGAAATGAGAACCTCGGGGTCTAACTCTAGTAATATACGAACCCGGGATGTCAAAAACCGATATATTTCATATTCAATTCATCCGAAATGAGAACCTCGGGTCTAACTCTAGTAATATACGAACCCGGGATGTCGAAAACCGATATATTTCATATTCAGTTCATCCGAAATGAGAACCTTGGGTCTAACTCTAGTAATATACGAACCCGGGATGTCAAAAACCGATATATTTCATATTCAGTTCATCCGAAATGACAACCTCGGGTCTAAATCTAGTAATATACGAACCTGGGATGTCGAAAACCGATATATTTCATATTCAGTTCATCCGAAATGAGAACCTCGGGTCTAACTCTAGTAATATACGAACCCGGATGTCGAAAACCGATATATTTCATCTTCGTTCATCCGAAATGAGAACCTCGGGTCTAACTCTAGTAATATACGAACCCGGATGTCGAAAACCGATATATTTCATATTGGTTCATCCGAAATGAGAACCTTGGGTCTAACTCTAGTAATATACGAACCCGGATGTCAAAAACCGATATATTTCATATTCGGTTCATCCGAAATGAGAACCTCTGGTCTAACTCTAGTAATATACGAACCCGGATGTCAAAAACCGATATATTTCATATTCAGTTCATCCAAAATGAGAACCTCGGGTCTAACTCTAGTAATATACGAAACCTGGATGTCAAAAACCGATATATTTCATATTCAGTTCATCCGAAATGAGAACCTCGGGTCTAAATCTAGTAATATACGAACCCGGGATGCCGAAAACCGATATATTTCATATTCAGTTCATCCGAAATGAGAACCTCGGGTCTAACTCTAGTAATATACGAACCCTGGATGTCGAAAACCGATATATTTCATATTCAGTTCATCCGAAATGAGAACCTTGGGTCTAACTCTAGTAATATACGAACCCGGGATGTCGAAAACCGATATATTTCATAAGTTCATCCAAAATGAGAACCTCGGGGTCTAACTCTAGTAATATACGAACCAGGATGTCAAAAACCGATATATTTCATATTCAGTTCATCCGAAATGAGAACCTCGGGTCTAACTCTAGTAATATACGAACCCGGATGTCGAAAACCGATATATTTCATATTGAGTTCATCCGAAATGAGAACCTCGGGTCTAACTCTAGTAATATACGAACTGGATGTCAAAAACCGATATATTTCATATTGAGTTCATCCGAAATGAGAACCTCGGGTCTAACTCTAGTAATATACGAACCCGGGATGTCAAAAACCAAATATATTTCATATTCGGTTCATCCGAAATGAGAACCTCGGGTCTAAATCTAGTAATATACGAACCCGGGATGTCGAAACCGATATATTTCATATTCAGTTCATCAAAAATGAGAACCTCGGGTCTAACTCTAGTAATATACGAACTGGATGTAGAAACCGATATATTTCATATTCAGTTCATCCGAAATGACAACCTCGGGTCTAAATCTAGTAATATACGAACCCGGATGTCGAAAACCGATATATTTCATATTCAGTTCATCCGAAATGAGAACCGGGTCTAACTCTAGTAATATACGAACCCGGATGTCAAAACCGATATATTTCATATTCGGTTCATCCAAATGACAACCTCGGGTCTAAATCTAGTAATATACGAACCCGGATGTCGAAAAACCGATATATTTCATATTCGGTTCATCCGAAATGAGAACCTCGGGGTCTAACTCTAGTAATATACGAACCCGGATGTCAAAAAACCGATATATTTCATATTCGGGTTCATATCCGAAATGAGAACCTCGGGGTCTAACTCTAGTAATATACGAACCGGGATGTCAAAAACCGATATATTTCATATTCAGTTCATCCAAAATGAGAACCCGGGTCTAACTCTAGTAATATACGAACCCGGGATGTCAAAAACCGATATATTTCATATTTAGTTCATCGAAATGAGAACCTCGGGGTCTAAATCTAGTAATATACGAACCCGGGATGTCGAAATCCGATATATTTCATATTCAGTTCATCAAAATGAGAACCTCGGTGTCTAACTCTAGTAATATACGAACCCGGGGATGTCGAAAACCGATATATTTCATATTCAAGTTCATCCGAAATGACAACCTCGGTCTAACTCTAGTAATATACGAACCCGGGATGTCAAAAACCGATATATTTCATATTCGGTTCATCCGAAATGAGAACCTCATGGTCTAACTCTAGTAATATACGAACCGGGATGTCAAAAACCGATATATTTCATATTCAGTTCATCCGAAATGAGAACCTCGGGTCTAACTCTAGTAATATACGAACCCGGATGTCAAAAACCGATATATTTCATATTCAGTTCATCCAAAATGAGAACCTCGGGTCTAACTCTAGTAATATACGAACCGGGATGTCAAAACCGATATATTTCATATTCGATTCATCCGAAATGAGAACCTCGGGTCTAACTCTAGTAATATACGAACCCGGATGTCGAAAACCGATATATTTCATATTCGGTTCATCCGAAATGAGAACCTCGGGTCTAACTCTAGTAATATACGAACCCGGGATGTCAAAAACCGATATATTTCATATTCAGTTCATCCGAAATGACAACCTCGGGTCTAAATCTAGTAATATACGAACCCGGGATGTCGAAAACCGATATATTTCATATTCATTCATCCGAAATGAGAACCTCGGGTCTAAATCTAGTAATATACGAACCCGGGATGTCGAAAACCGATATATTTCATATTCGGTTCATCCGAAATGAGAACCTCGGGTCTAACTCTAGTAATATACGAACCCGGGATGTCGAAAACCGATATATTTCATATTCAGTTCATCCAAAATGAGAACCTCTGGTCTAACTTTAGTAATATACGAACCTGGGATGTCGAAAACCGATATATTTCATATTCAGTTCATCCGAAATGAGAACCCTGGGTCTAACTCTAGTAATATATTGAACCCGGGATGTCGAAAACCGATATATTTCATATTAGTTCATCCGAAATGAGAACCTGGGTCTAAATCTAGTAATATACGAACCCGGATGTCGAAAACCGATATATTTCATATTCAGTTCATCCGAAATGAGAACCTCGGGTCTAACTCTAGTAATATACGAACCCGGGATGTCAAAAACCGATATATTTCATATTCAGTTCATCCGAAATGAGAACCTCATGGTCTAAATCTAGTAATATACGAACCCGGATGTCAAAACCGATATATTTCATATTCATTCATCCGAAATGAGAACCTCGGGTCTAACTCTAGTAATATACGAACCCGGGATGTCGAAAACCGATATATTTCATATTCAAGTTCATCCGAAATGAGAACCTCGGGTCTAACTCTAGTAATATACGAACCCGGATGTCAAAAACCGATATATTTCATATTCGGTTCATCCGAAATGAGAACCTCGGGTCTAACTCTAGTAATATACGAACCCCGGATGTCAAAAACCGATATATTTCATATTCGATTCATCCAAAATGAGAACCTCGGGTCTAACTCTAGTAATATACGAACCCGGGATGTCAAAAACCGATATATTTCATATTCAGTTCATCCGAAATGAGAACCTCGGGTCTAACTCTAGTAATATACGAACCCGGGATGTCGAAAACCGATATATTTCATATTCAGTTCATCCGAAATGAGAACCTTTGGGTCTAACTCTAGTAATATACGAACCCGGGATGTCGAAAACCGATATATTTCATATTCAGTTCATCCGAAATGAGAACCTCGGGTCTAACTCTAGTAATATACGAACCCGGGATATCAAAAACCGATATATTTCATATTCAGTTCATCCGAAATGAGAACCTCGGGTCTAACTCTAGTAATATACGAACCGGGATGTCGAAAACCGATATATTTCATATTGATTCATCCGAAATGAGAACCTTGGGTCTAACTCTAGTAATATACGAACCCTGGATGTCGAAAACCGATATATTTCATATTCGTTCATCCGAAATGAGAACCTCGGGTCTAACTCTAGTAATATACGAACCCGGATGTCGAAAACCGATATATTTCATATTCGGGTTCATCCGAAATGAGAACCTTGGGTCTAACTCTAGTAATATACGAACCGGGATGTCGAAAACCGATATATTTCATATTCGTTCATCCAAAATGAGAACCTCGGGTCTAACTCTAGTAATATACGAACCCGGGATGTCAAAAACCGATATATTTCATATTCAGTTCATCCGAAATGAGAACCTCGGGTCTAACTCTAGTAATATACGAACCCGGGATGTCGAAACCGATATATTTCATATTCAGTTCATCCAAAATGAGAACCTCGGGTCTAACTCTAGTAATATACGAACCCGGGATGTCAAAACCGATATATTTCATATTCGATTCATCCGAAATGAGAACCTCGGGTCTAACTCTAGTAATATACGAACCCGGATGTCAAAAACCGATATATTTCATATTCGTTCATCCAAAATGAGAACCTCGGGTCTAACTCTAGTAATATACGAACCCGGGATGTCGAAAACCGATATATTTCATATTCAGTTCATCCAAAATGAGAACCTGGTCTAAATCTAGTAATATATGAACCCGGATGTCAAAAACCGATATATTTCATATTGATTCATCCGAAATGAGAACCTTGGTCTAACTCTAGTAATATACGAACCCGGATGTCGAAACCGATATATTTCATATTCAGTTCATCCGAAATGAGAACCTCGGTATAACTCTAGTAATATCGAACCCAGGATGTCAAAAACCGATATATTTCATATTATTCATCCAAATGAGAACCTTGGGTCTAACTCTAGTAAGATAGAACCCGGATGTCAAAAACCGATATATTTCATATTGAGTTCATCCGAAATGAGAACCTCGGGTCTAACTCTAGTAATATACGAACCCGGGATGTCGAAAACCTATATATTTCATATTCAGTTCATCCGAAATGAGAACCTTGGGTCTAACTATAGTAATATACGAAATATGAAATATTTCGAAAACCTATATATTTCATATTCAGTTCATCCGAAATGAGAACCTTTGGGTCTAAATCTAGTAATATACGAACCCGGGATTTCGAAAACCGATATATTTCATATTCAGTTCATCCGAAATGAGAACCTCGGGTCTAACTCTAGTAATATACGAACCCGGATGTCAAAAACCGATATATTTCATATTCAGTTCATAGAAATGAGAACCTTGGGTCTAACTCTAGTAATATACGAACCCTGGATGTCGGCAAAAACCGATATATTTCATATTCAGTTCATCCGAAATGAGACCCTCGGGTCTAACTCTAGTAATATACGAACCCGGGATGTCGAAAACCGATATATTTCATATTCAGTTCATCCGAAAATGAGAACCTCGGGTCTAACTCTAGTAATATACGAACCCGGATGTCAAAAACCGATATATTTCATATTCATTCATCCGAAATGAGAACCTCGGGTCTAACTCTAGTAATATACGAACCGGGATGTCGAAACCGATATATTTCATATTGGGTTCATCCGAAATGAGAACCTTGGTCTAACTCTAGTAATATACGAACCTGGGATGTCGAAAACCGATATATTTCATATTCAGTTCATCAAAAATGAGAACCTTGGTCTAACTCTAGTAATATACGAACCCCGGGATGATCGAAAACCGATATATTTCATATTCAGTTCATCTGAAATGAGAACCTCGGGTCTAACTCTAGTAATATACGAACCTGGGATGTCGAAAACCGATATATTTCATATTCGTTCATCAGAAATGAGAACCCGGGTCTAACTCTAGTAATATACGAACACAGGGATGTCGAAAACCGATATATTTCATATTGATTCATCCAAAAATGAGAACCTCGGGTCTAACTCTGTAATAGAACCCGGGATAATATTTCATATTGATTCATCCTAAATGACAACCTCGGGTCTAAATCTAGATATAGGAACCCGTGATGTCAAAAACCGATATATTTCATATTGATTTCATCCAAAATGAGAACCTCGGGTCTAACTCTAGTAATATACGAACCGGGATGTGAAAACCGATATATTTCATATTAGGTTCATCCAAAATGAGAACCTCGGGTCTAACTCTAGTAATATACGAACCGGGATGTCAAAAACCGATATATTTCATATTCAGTTCATCCGAAAATGAGAACCTCGGGTCTAACTCTAGTAATATACGAACTGGGATGTCAAAACCGATATATTTCATATTTGTTCATCGAAATGACAACCTAAGGTCTAAATCTAGTAATATACGAAACCGGGATGTGAAAACCGATATATTTCATATTCGATTCATCCGAAATGACAACCTCGGGTCTAAATCTAGTAATATAGGAACCCGGATGTCGAAAACCGATATATTTCATATTCAGATTCATCCGAAATGAGAACCCGGTTCTAAATCTAGTAATATACGAAACCGGGATGTCGAAACCGATATATTTCATATTCATTTCATCCGAAATGAGAACCTCTGGTCTAAATCTAGTAATATACGAACCGGGATGTCGAAAACCGATATATTTCATATTCATTCATCCGAAATGAGAACCTCGGGTCTAACTCTAGTAATATACGAACAGGATGTCGAAAACCGATATATTTCATATTGATTCATCCAGAAATGAGAACCTCAGGTCTAACTCTAGTAATATACGAACCAGGATGTCGAAACCGATATATTTCATATTCAGTTCATCCAAAATGAGAACCCTGGGTCTAACTCTAGTAATATACGAACCGGGATGTCGAAAAACCGATATATTTCATATTCAGTTCATCCGAAATGACAACCTCTAGGTCTAAATCTAGTAATATACGAACCCGGATGTCGAAAACCGATATATTTCATATTCAGTTCATCCGAAATGAGAACCTCGGGTCTAATCTAGTAATATACGAACCCGGATGTCGAAAACCGATATATTTCATATTAGGTTCATCCAAAATGAGAACCTCGGTCTAAACTCTAGTAATATACGAACCCGGGATGTCAAAACCGATATATTTCATATTCAGTTCATCCAAAATGAGAACTCGGGTCTAACTCTAGTAATATACGAACCGGGATGTCAAAAACCGATATATTTCATATTCATTAAATCCAAAATGAGAACCTCTGGTCTAACTCTAGTAATATACGAACCCAGGATGTCGAAAACCGATATATTTCATATTCGTTCATCCGAAATGAGAACCCTGGTCTAACTCTAGTAATATACGAACCCGGGATGTCGAAAACCGATATATTTCATATTCAGGTTCATCCAAAATGAGAACCTCGGGTCTAACTCTAGTAATATCGAACCGGGATGTCGAAACCGATATATTTCATAACCATCCGAAATGAGAACCTAAAGTCTAACTCTAGTAATATACGAACCGGGATGTCGAAAACCGATATATTTCATATTCAGTTCATCCAAAATGAGAACCCCTGGGTCTAACTCTAGTAATATACGAACCTGGATGTCGAAAAACCGATATATTTCATATTCAGTTCATCCGAAATGAGGGTCTAAATCTAGTAATATACGAATAGGGATGTCAAAACCGATATATTTCATATTCGTTCATCCAAAATGAGAACCTCGGGTCTAACTCTAGTAATATACGAACCTGGATGTCGAAAACCGATATATTTCATATAGGTTCATCCGAAATGAGAACCTCGGGTCTAAATCTAGTAATATACGAACCGGGATGTCGAAACCGATATATTTCATATTCGGTTCATCCGAAATGAGAACCTTGGGTCTAAATCTAGTAATATACGAACCGGGATGTCAAAAACCGATATATTTCATATTGATTCATCCGAAATGAGAACCTCGGGTCTAACTCTAGTAATATACTGAACCGGGATGTCGAAAACCGATATATTTCATATTGGTTCATCCGAAATGACAACCTCGGGTCTAAATCTAGTAATATACGAACCGGGATGTCGAAAACCGATATATTTCATATTGAGTTCATCCAAAATGAGAACCTCGGGTCTAACTCTAGTAATATACGAACCCGGGATGTCGAAAACCGATATATTTCATATTGAGTTCATCCAAAATGAGAACCTCGGGTCTAACTCTAGTAATATACTGAACCCGGATGTAGAAAACCGATATATTTCATATTCGGTTCATCCAAAATGACAACCTCGGGTCTAAATCTAGTAATATACGAACAGGGATGTCGAAAACCGATATATTTCATATTAGTTCATCAAAATGAGAACCTCGGGTCTAACTCTAGTAATATACGAACCCGGGATGTCGAAACCGATATATTTCATATTGATTCATCCGAAATGAGAACCTCGGGTCTAACTCTAGTAATATACGAACCCTAGGATGTAGAAAAATATATATTTCATATTCAAGTTCATCCGAAATGAGAACCTCTGGGTCTAACTCTAGTAATATACGAACCCGGGATGTCGAAAACCGATATATTTCATATTCAATTCATCCAAAATGAGAACCTGGGTCTAACTCTAGTAATATACGAACCGGGATGTCGAAAACCGATATATTTCATATTGAGTTCATCCAAAATGAGAACCTCTGGTCTAAATCTAGTAATATACGAACCGGATGTCCAAAATGAAAAACCGATATATTTCATATTCATAGTTCATCCGAAATGAGAACCTCGGTCTAACTCTAGTAATATACGAACCCGGATGTCGAAAACCGATATATTTCATATTCAGTTCATCCGAAATGAGAACCTCGGGTCTAACTCTAGTAATATATGAACCCGGATGTCAAAAACCGATATATTTCATATTCAGTTCATCCGAAATGAGAACCTCGAGGTCTAACTCTAGTAATATACGAACCGGGATGTCAAAAACCGATATATTTCATATTCCGTTCATCCGAAATGAGAACCTCGGGTCTAACTCTAGTAATATACGAACCCGGATGTCGAAAACCGATATATTTCATATTCATTCATCCAAAATGAGAACCTCGGGTCTAACTCTAGTAATATACGAACCCGGGATGTCAAAACCGATATATTTCATATTCAGTTCATCCAAAATGAGAACCTCGGGTCTAAATCTAGTAATATACGAACCGGGATGTCGAAAACCGATATATTTCATATTCAGTTCATCAAAATGAGAACCTCGGGTCTAAATCTAGTAATATACGAACCGGGATGTCGAAAACCGATATATTTCATATTGGGTTCATCCAAAATGAGAACCTCGGGTCTAAATCTAGTAATATACGAACCCGAGATGTCGAAATACGATATATTTCATATTCAGTTCATCAAAATGAGAACCTCGGTGTCTAACTCTAGTAATATACGAACCCGAGATGTCAAAAACCGATATATTTCATATTCAGTTCATCCGAAATGAGAACCTCGGGTCTAACTCTAGTAATATACGAACTGGATGTCGAAAACCGATATATTTCATATTGGTTCATCCAAATGAGAACCTCGGGTCTAACTCTAGTAATATACGAACCGGGATGTCGAAAACCGATATATTTCATATTCAGTTCATCCGAAATGAGAACCTCGGGTCTAACTCTAGTAATATACGAACCCGGGATGTCGAAAACCGATATATTTCATATTGGTTCATCCGAAATGAGAACCTGGTCTAACTCTAGTAATATACGAACCGGGATGTCGAAAACCGATATATTTCATATTCAGTTCATCCGAAATGAGAACCTCGGGTCTAACTCTAGTAATATACGAACTCGGGATGTCGAAAAACCGATATATTTCATATTCGGTTCATCCAAAATGAGAACCTCGGGTCTAACTCTAGTAATATACGAACCCGGATGTCGAAAACCCGATATATTTCATATTGATTCATCCAAAATGAGAACCTCGGGTCTAACTCTAGTAATATACGAACCCGGGATGTCGAAAACCGATATATTTCATATTCGATTCATCCAAAATGAGAACCTCGGGTCTAACTCTAGTAATATACGAACCGGGATGTCGAAAACCGATATATTTCATATTGGTTCATCCAAAATGAGAACCTCGGGTCTAACTCTAGTAATATACGAACCGGGATGTCAAAAAACCGATATATTTCATATTCTAGTTCATCCAAAATGAGAACCTTGGGTCTAACTCTAGTAATATACGAACCGGGATGTCGAAAACCGATATATTTCATATTCAGTTCATCCGAAATGAGAACCTCGGGTCTAACTCTAGTAATATACGAACCCGGGATGTCGAAAACCGATATATTTCATATTCAGTTCATCCGAAATGAGAACCTCGGGTCTAACTCTAGTAATATACGAACCTGGGATGTCGAAAACCGATATATTTCATATTCAGTTCATCCGAAATGAGAACCCTGGGTCTAACTCTAGTAATATACGAACCGGGATGTCGAAAACCGATATATTTCATATTCAATTCATCCGAAATGAGAACCTTGGGTCTAACTCTAGTAATATACGAACCGGGATGTCGAAACCGATATATTTCATATTCGGTTCATCCAAAATGAGAACCCTTGGTCTAACTCTAGTAATATAGGAACCCGGGATGTCGAAAACCGATATATTTCATATTATGTTCATCCGAAATGAGAACCTCGGGTCTAACTCTAGTAATATACGAACCTGGGATGTCAAAAACCGATATATTTCATATTCAGTTCATCCGAAATGAGAACCTTGGGTCTAACTCTAGTAATATACGAACCCGGGATGTCGAAAACCGATATATTTCATATTCAGTTCATCCGAAATGAGAACCTCGGGTCTAACTCTAGTAATATACGAACTTAGGGATGTCAAAACCGATATATTTCATATTAGTTCATCCGAAATGAGAACCTGGGTCTAACTCTAGTAATATACGAACCGGGATGTGAAAACCGATATATTTCATATTCAGTTCATCCAAAATGAGAACCTCGGGTCTAACTCTAGTAATATACGAACCCGGATGTCGAAAACCGATATATTTCATATTAGTTCATCCGAAATGAGAACCTCGGGTCTAACTCTAGTAATATACGAACCGGGATGTCAAAACCGATATATTTCATATTCGGTTCATCCAAAATGAGAACCTCGGGTCTAACTCTAGTAATATACGAACCCGGATGTCGAAAAACCGATATATTTCATATTCAGTTCATCCAAAATGAGAACCTCGGGTCTAAATCTAGTAATATACGAACCCGGATGTTAAAAACCGATATATTTCATATTCGGTTCATCCGAAATGAGAACCTAAGGTCTAACTCTAGTAATATACGAACCGGGATGTCGAAAACCGATATATTTCATATTCAGTTCATCCGAAATGAGAACCTCGGGTCTAAATCTAGTAATATACGAACCCGGGATGTCGAAAACCGATATATTTCATATTCAGTTCATCCGAAATGAGAACCTCGGGTCTAACTCTAGTAATATACGAACCCGGGATGTCGTAAAAACCGATATATTTCATATTCAGTTCATCCGAAATGACAACCTTGGGTCTAAATCTAGTAATATACGAACCGGGATGTTAAAACCGATATATTTCATATTCGGTTCATCCAAAATGAGAACCTCGGGTCTAACTCTAGTAATATACGAACCCGGATGTCGAAAACCGATATATTTCATATTCAATTCATCCGAAATGAGAACCTCGGGTCTAACTCTAGTAATATACGAACCTAGGGATAAAAAAACCGATATATTTCATATTCAGTTCATCCAAAATGAGAACCTCGGGTCTAACTCTAGTAATATACGAACCGGGATGTCGAAAAACCGATATATTTCATATTCAGTTCATCCGAAATGACAACCTCGGGTCTAAATCTAGTAATATACGAACCCGGGATGTCGAAAACCGATATATTTCATATTCAGTTCATCCGAAATGAGAACCTTTGGGTCTAACTCTAGTAATATACGAACCCGGGATGTCGAAAAACCGATATATTTCATATTCAGTTCATCCGAAATGAGAACCTCGGGTCTAACTCTAGTAATATACGAACCCGGATGTCGAAAACCGATATATTTCATATTCGGTTCATCCAAAATGAGAACCTCGGGTCTAACTCTAGTAATATACGAACCGGGATGTCGAAAACCGATATATTTCATATTCAGGTTCATCCGAAATGACAACCTCGGGTCTAAATCTAGTAATATACGAACCCGGATGTCGAAAACCGATATATTTCATATTCAGTTCATCCAAAATGAGAACCACGGGTCTAACTCTAGTAATATACGAACCCGGATGTCGAAAACCGATATATTTCATATTCAGTTCATCCGAAATGAGAACCTCGGGTCTAACTCTAGTAATATACGAACCCGGGATGTCGAAAACCGATATATTTCATATTCAGTTCATCCAAAATGAGAACCTCGGGTCTAAATCTAGTAATATACGAACCCGGGATGTCGAAAACCGATATATTTCATATTCAGTTCATCCAAAATGAGAACCTCGGGTCTAACTCTAGTAATATACGAACCCGGGATGTCGAAAACCGATATATTTCATATTCAGTTCATCCGAAATGAGAACCTCGGGTCTAACTCTAGTAATATACGAAACCGGGATGTCGCAAAACCATATATTTAATATTCAAGTTCATCCGAAATGAGAACCTCGGGTCTAACTCTAGTAATATACGAACCCGGATGTCAAAAACCGATATATTTCATATTCAGTTCATCCAAAATGACAACCTCGGGTCTAAATCTAGTAATATACGAACCCGGGATGTCGAAAACCGATATATTTCATATTTAGTTCATCCGAAATGACAACCTCGGGTCTAAATCTAGTAATATAGGAACCCGGGATGTCGAAAACCGATATATTTCATATTCAGTTCATCCGAAATGAGAACCTATGGGTCTAAATCTAGTAATATACGAACCCGGGATGTCGAAAACCGATATATTTCATATTTAGTTCATCCAAAATGAGAACCTCGGGTCTAACTCTAGTAATATACGAACCCGGGATGTCGAAAACCGATATATTTCATATTCAGTTCATCCGAAATGAGAACCTCGGGTCTAACTCTAGTAATATACGAACCTGGGATGTCGAAAACCGATATATTTCATATTCAGTTCATCCAAAATGAGAACCTTGGGTCTAACTCTAGTAATATACGAACCCGGGATGTCGAAAACCGATATATTTCATATTCAGTTCATCCGAAATGAGAACCTCGGGTCTAAATCTAGTAATATACGAACCCGGGATGTCGAAAACCGATATATTTCATATTCAGTTCATCCAAAATGAGAACCTCGGGTCTAACTCTAGTAATATACGAACCCGGGATGTCGAAAACCGATATATTTCATATTCAGTTCATCCGAAATGACAACCTCGGGTCTAAATCTAGTAATATACGAACCCGGGATGTCGAAAACCGATATATTTCATATTCAGTTCATCCAAAATGAGAACCTCGGGTCTAACTCTAGTAATATACGAACCCGGGATGTCGAAAACCGATATATTTCATATTCAGTTCATCCAAAATGAGAACCTCGGGTCTAACTCTAGTAATATACGAACCCGGATGTCGAAACCGATATATTTCATATTGGTTCATCCGAAATGAGAACCTCGGGTCTAACTCTAGTAATATACGAACCTGGGATGTCGAAAACCGATATATTTCATATTCAGTTCATCCGAAATGAGAACCTCGGGTCTAAATCTAGTAATATACGAACCCGGGATGTCGAAAACCGATATATTTCATATTCAGTTCATCCGAAATGAGAATGTCTAACTCTAGTAATATACGAACCCGGATGTCGAAAAACCGATATATTTCATATTCAGTTCATCCGAAATGACAACCTCGGGTCTAAATCTAGTAATATAGGAACCCGGGATGTCGAAAACCGATATATTTCATATTCAGTTCATCCGAAATGAGAACCTCGGGTCTAACTCTAGTAATATACGAACCTGGGATGTCGAAAACCGATATATTTCATATTCAGTTCATCCGAAATGAGAACCTCGGGTCTAACTCTAGTAATATACGAACCCGGGATGTCAAAAACCGATATATTTCATAATTCAGGTTCATCCGAAATGACAACCTCGGGTCTAAATCTAGTAATATACGAACCGGGATGAAAACCGATATATTTCATATTCATAGTTCATCCAAAATGAGAACCTCGGGTCTAACTCTAGTAATATACGAACCTGGGATGTCGAAAACCGATATATTTCATATTCAGTTCATCCAAAATGAGAACCCGGGTCTAACTCTAGTAATATACGAACCAGGATGTCGAAAACCGATATATTTCATATTCAGTTCATCCGAAATGACAACCTCGGGTCTAAATCTAGTAATATACGAACCCGGATGTCGAAAACCGATATATTTCATATTCAGTTCATCCAAATGAGAACCTCGGGTCTAACTCTAGTAATATACGAACCCGGGATGTCGAAAACCGATATATTTCATATTCAGTTCATCCGAAATGACAACCTCGGGTCTAACTCTAGTAATATACTGAACCGGGATGTCGAAAACCGATATATTTCATATTCAGTTCATCCGAAATGAGAACCCTCGGTCTAAATCTAGTAATATACTTAACCCGGGATGTCGAAAACCGATATATTTCATAAGTTCATCCAAATGAGAACCCTGGTCTAACTCTAGTAATATACGAACCTGGGATGTCGAAAACCGATATATTTCATATTCAGTTCATCCAAAATGAGAACCTCGGGTCTAACTCTAGTAATATACGAACCCGGGATGTCGAAAACCGATATATTTCATATTCAGTTCATCCAAAATGAGAACCTCGGGTCTAACTTTAGTAATATACGAACCGGGATGTCGAAACCGATATATTTCATATTCAAGTTCATCCAAAATGAGAACCTCGGGTCTAAATCTAGTAATATACGAACCCGGGATGTCGAAAACCGATATATTTCATATTCAGTTCATCCAAAATGAGAACCTCGGGTCTAACTCTAGTAATATACGAAACCGGGATGTCGAAAACCGATATATTTCATATTCAGTTCATCCAAAATGAGAACCTCGGGTCTAACTCTAGTAATATACGAACCGGGATGTCAATAAAACCGATATATTTCATATTCAGTTCATCCGAAATGAGAACCTCGGGTCTAAATCTAGTAATATACGAACCCGGGATGTCGAAAACCGATATATTTCATATTCAGTTCATCCGAAATGAGAACCTCGGGTCTAACTCTAGTAATATACGAACCCGGATGTCTAAAACCGATATATTTCATATTCAGTTCATCCGAAATGACAACCTCGGGTCTAAATCTAGTAATATACGAACCGGGATGTCGAAAACCGATATATTTCATATTCAGTTCATCCGAAATGAGAACCTGGTCTCAAACCTCGGGTCTAAATCTAGTAATATACGAACCGGGATGTCGTAAAAACCGATATATTTCATATTCGGTTCATCCAAAATGAGAACCTCGGGTCTAAATCTAGTAATATACGAACCCGGATGTCGAAAACCGATATATTTCATATTCAATTCATCCGAAATGAGAACCTTGGGTCTAACTCTAGTAATATACGAACCCGGATGTCGAAAACCGATATATTTCATATTCATTCATCCGAAATGACAACCTTGGTCTAAATCTAGTAATATACGAACCCGGATGTCGAAAACCGATATATTTCATATTCAGTTCATCCGAAATGAGAACCTCGGGTCTAGCTCTAGTAATATACGAACCCGGGATGTCGAAAACCGATATATTTCATATTCAGTTCATCCGAAATGAGAACCTCGGGTCTAACTCTAGTAATATACGAACCCGGGATGTCGAAAACCGATATATTTCATATTCAGTTCATCCGAAATGAGAACCTCGGGTCTAGCTCTAGTAATATACGAACCCGGATGTCGAAAACCGATATATTTCATATTGTCAGTTCATCCGAAATGAGAACCTCGGGTCTAACTCTAGTAATATACGAACCCGGGATGTCGAAAACCGATATATTTCATATTCAGTTCATCCTAAATGATAACCTCGGGTCCAAATCTAGTAATATACGAACCCGGGATGTCGAAAACCGATATATTTCACATTTTGTTCATCCGAAATGAGAACCTCGGGTCTAAATCTAGTAATATACGAACCCAAGATGTCGAAAACCGATATATTTCATATTCAGTTCATCCTAAATGAGAACCTCGGGTCTAAATCTAGTAATATACGAACCCGGGATGTCGAAAACTGATATATTTCATATGCAGTTCATCCGAAATGACAACCTCGGGTCTAAATCTAGTAATATACGAACCCGGGATGTCGAAAACCGATATATTTCATATTCAGTTCATCCGAAATGACAACCTCGGGTCTAAATCTAGTAATATACGAACCCGGGATGTCGAAATGCTCCATCACCAATATGGCTTGAAATCTTCTATAATGGATATCCATATCTAGACGTGAACTAAAATATACACGACATTTATTAATATACTCGGTCACAATGAAGGTTGTTAATACCACGAAAACACGAATTGAGTTTAGCAAAGAAACACAAAGAAACACAATTTAGCAAAGAATTTCATGATCCGCATGAATAAAAATAGGTTTATGTGAACCGTTTGATTCTTAATCCGTATGATACACAATAGATGGTTATTGGCCATTGATTGAGGGAGAAACCCTAAATGTCGCGAATTTACCCTAAAGATTCACAGTAATTACGACCGCTTCCACCAATATATGCAAACCATAACCCTGCGTATCAGTTTTCTTTTCTTTTCACCTGCTCCCCTCTCTCTTCAGCGGTTCATTTGCAAACGAGAACCAGACCATCCAAAAAATCTCCTCCTCTTTTTGAACTCCACCATTACCAACCATTTAAGCCCTATATGACAAAACCTCATTATGATTATTAACCTTCAACATCTCTCAATTTTGCAGCAGTTATGTTTGATTTTACAAAATCAGCAGGTACAGTTAGGGTTTTTATTAAAATTTCATTTTTCTTTTCTTTTCTTGATTTCTTACTTGTCCATTTTTCTTCATGGGGGTTTAATAATTATTGTTTTACTGGTTCTTTTCCGATAGATATAATAGCAGTTCAGATCTTTTACGGGTAGATCTCAATATCTTTAGTTGCAGTTCATATCGGGTACACTTGATTTTATGCGATTTAGGCGATGTTTATCGTTTTTATTCGATTTAGGTGATGTTTATCGTTTTTATAATACTGATGTAAGGTTTGGCTTGTTGATTTAACTCTTTTTTTTGGTATTCTTATGCAGATGCTTGGAGTTAGGGTTTAATATGGGATTTACCGGTTTAAATTTTGCTGTCAAAGAAATGTACATTTCAATCGACACTTTTTATTCAGAATTTCTCATTCAATTTTTGTAACATCCAGGGGTTTTATTTCATTTTTCTGAAATTCAATTTTATTTTTGTTTATGTAGATTTGATGTGGAAGGATATGGATAAGAAATCATTCAGTTGCTACATCAACAGCTCCGGCGGTTTTGAGTCTGTTGTTTTGAGTCTGTGTTCAGGTGGTTCTACATGTGTTGGTACAACAGTCATGGATGAGATGGCTTACATGTATACAAATGAACTCAACTTGTTTGATATTATGTCTGTGGAACAATGAATTGTGTGATAATTTAGTAACTTCAATATGGAAGTTGTGTATTGGTGTTGGTGTGATTTTTTTTTTTTGTGTTGCTGTTTTTGCAGGATGAGAAACTAAAGAAAGAAATTGAATCTCAAGGTGCAAATAGAACTATGTTGGAACTTGGAAACACGCCTAATGAAGTCGAGAACAAATTGAAGCACTTCAATTTGAAGCTAGTGAATGTAAAGATTTCAACTAAAGCTAAGAAATTGATATGGAAGTTGTGGATTGGTGATAATGAATTATTGTTGTTTTTGTTGTTGTTGTTATTTTTGCAGGTTGAGAAATTTCAAAGTGCCTGCAAGTACTTGTTCCTGCTCACATTTAGATTGTCTGTATTTTAGGTGATCAGTGCCCTTAAAGTTTTACAAACAAAGATAATCTATTGTTGCTAGTATTCTCATCATATATTCACTAACTTCTTTGTGATTCAAAATGTTATGTAAAATGGTGATTTTTGTTAGTTTTTGATGATTTACAGGAATATAATCTTTCAATCTTAGTGCGTATCTATTTCGTCTTTGCAGCTGATTTAATTTTCAATCCTTAGCATCAAATTTCAGTTTTGTTGACATGTGTACTTTCATAGAACTGAAAATTCTGTGTCAATGTTCTCCCTCTTTAGAAGATTCAATTTTATTTCATGTTTATAGATTGGTTTGGTTGATGATGGAGGTAAAGACTAATAAGAATATCTAATTTTAATCTGTGTATGCAGGTGTTATGTAAAGTTGTAACAGTGATTTAATGCCTGGTGATCCTGAACTCCATTTAGGGGGTAAATGACCCCATCAGTGTTGCACAACAACTTCAGTTACTACCAAGTAAACTGAACAGAAGATAAAAGGTATACTACATTACTACTCATACATAACATAACTTTAATTAAATTTTTTTTTACCATAATACTGCAAGAGAAAATGATTGATTTTACTACCTATAAGTTACATATTAGTCCCCTGTAGAGAAGAATACTTCTTCCGATTAATAAATCTCATGTTAAGTGCGTTATTCTCAGCTCTTATAGAATTAACACATTTGACCAGATCATCGTATGTATGGTGTAATAGGTCTCCAAGAGGTGGCAACGGCGTAACTGGAAAAACCAACTCAACTGTTTCCTTTCTTAATCTGCGTCCTTCTTCAATCGCATCATACCATTCCTCGCAGCACATAACTCCATTGGTAGAAGTTTCCAGATTTGTTAAAGACATACTTGAAGAAACCTCATTGGCTGGTTTTGGTAGGTTGTTGGTTTGTTGGTTGCTTCGACGGCTTATTTTAGAAGGAATTTTAGAAAAACATTTTTCCAAGCATGATTTTCTCGCATCATACCAATCCTCACATGACATAACTCCATTGCTAGAAGTAGCCAGATCTGTTAAAGACATACTTGAAGAACCCCTGTCCGCTGGTTTGGTTGCTTTGACGGCTTCTTTTGAAGGAATTTTAGAAGAACATTTTTCCAAACATGATTTTCTCACTGATCTTGAACTCATGTGATCAAAGTGGGTAGTTTAAATTGTAAGGAGTCACTCCTGAATGTGGGATGTCATATATTTATATATGTATATAGAATGGTAAACTGAGAAAGCAACTTCCTGCCGCACTCATACCTGAGTTTGATTTTTTATTTTATTTTTGTAATTTCTTTATTCAAGAGGCAATGGTTTGTCCTTTATGGAATCTTTTTTATAATATTGAAGGAAGTAGTCAAGAGGGAATGGTTTGTCCTTTATGGAATCTTTTTTGCACACTCTTTGGTACGGTATGGGGAGTAGTCAGAGAGGCAATGTTTGTCCTTAATGGGACAAGCTTTACATCTGGGAGTAGTCAGAGAGGCAATGGTTTGTCCTTAATGGGACAAGTTTTAGAACTGGGGAGTAGTCAGAGAGGAAATGTTTGTCCTTAATGGGACAAGCTTTAATTTGGGGGAGAAGTCAGAGAGGCAATGGTTTGTCCTTAATGGGACAAGTTTTAGAACTGGGGAGTAGTCAGAGAGTCGATGTTTGTCCTTAATGGGACAAGCTTTAATTTTTGGAGTAGTCAGAGAGGAAATGGTTTGTCCTTAATGGGACAACCTTTACAACTAGGGAGTAGTCAGAGAGGCAATGGTTTGCCCTTCCTTTCCAGTAAAGCATCTCTTTTTGGACTATAACCCATAAGTGCCAAAGAAGACTAATTGGAAAACATGAAAATGAATTATTATTTTTTCAGTTACACATGAGAGGTGAACATGAGAGGCGCCCAGCTATATGTGGTTGGCATTAAATTCTCCATATCTAAAAGCATAAGTATAAATAGAAAACATTCATATTCGTTTGTGCTTAATCAACAATAGGCTAAAGAAAATCATAGTTATCAGGTATATTTGTTTAACAATGGCAGGGTCCTCTCAACAATCCAGCTTAACCTCGTTAGTTTCAACTGCCCGAACAATAAATGTTAACCCCACTTATACTACCATATATGGGAGGAATGATGACTCGAAAGATGATGCCTTGAAAAAACCTATTGCTGAGCGTGTAGTAACTAATTTCTACACAACATCAAATGGAAGTCAATTCTGTAAGGAGTGGTTTGAGTTAGCAGAGGAGGATCGCCAGTTACGTAAGGAATGCAACAAGTTAGGGATCCCAGTCCCGGTATCATGTATCATTCCTTATCATGGCAGCGGCGTATGGATCGAGGAGGAGAATTTTGGAAAGTGTTTGTTTGAAGATCTCGCCTTTGTTGAGTTGATGAATGGTTCAATGAGGGGCGATATCCGAAGGCACAAGGACGCAGCACTTGAAAATAAAAGTGATGAAGAATGGTTTAAGCAAATGTCCGACTAGTTTATTTTATATTTAAAAGTGCTTTTTATTAGGTATGCTGGAACTGTTTTTACTTCGTTGTCCTAGTTATGGCTATATAATTTTCGTTGTTTCAATAAGAAAAGTAAATGAAAATTAGCACTTTTACAAGAGTGCATAACCTAGCTAGCAATTACCAAAACAACATGGTGTTCCAAGAAGATAAAAAAAAGAAACACGTAAGAAAAAAACTAGCACCTGGTGGGGTTTTGTGTTCCATCATTATGTTTCAATAACTTGTTCTTACATGGTATAGTCAGTTCACATCTCACTCAATAGTCAATATTCTAGAATAATTACTATTTGAGAATTGTCTTTTATCTTTCTCGAGAAAGATAAAACGCATATGAGGTTAGTAGTCTGCATTTTCGATTAACATGAATCATGCATTAACGTACATCAATAAAGCTACTAACACTTTTAATCAATAAAAATTAGAAATTAAGGATTCTCAATATCTAATACAGAAGAACTACTTTTCGAAATTTAAAGTTCATAAAATGTGAGAAAAACTGATTTTCCCCAAGGATGAAAACATAACTAGCACCAAAATACTAATGATGCCGCCTAGACTATTTCAAACAAATATAACAAGGTAAGCAATGTCTGTAATAAAAATCACTCTAATACTAAGCCTTGGGACAATGTCTGCTGTTAGCGTAATGCCCAATCTGGTGACACCTTGAACAAGATCTTTTCTTTCTAGGTTTTTCAATGGCAGACCTTTTCCTCTTGATGCTCCGACGACCAACTTCTGGTGTAGTTTTTGGAGGAAGCACCACCCGCTCGGCCACCTCGGTTGGGACATCCCAAGTTTCTGGGCTCAACACACCATATATTTTAGGTTCATACATAGATCTCCAAACAGAAGTTTTATAGTATTCCCCACAAAGGTCTGTTTCTTTTTTCTTATACGTCTCACACACTGCTAGTACGTGGGGACACGGCAAATGCTGATAGTCAAACACTTTGCATGTGCAAGACCTTCGATCAAGATAGACGGTATGCTGCTCTAAATAGTCACCCTCATCCACTTCATATTCGTCCCCATCGACATGGCAAGCCACAAACCTATTTGCCACAACCCACCGTTCTTTGATTATATCATCTGCATGTTTACTCAAAGGATGTGGCCAATCACAAGATACTTGTCTACGCTTGAAGAACCATTCCATCAGGAACCTGCGAATGTAATCGACTAAATGGCATATTGGAAGACCTTTAACATCAGCTATTTTTGAATTGAAAGTTTCGCAGATGTTTGAAGTCATGAGAGTAAAACGACCTATTTTAGCCTTCACCCTGGCCCACATTTCCGGTCCAAGATTCACTACAAATGTGTAAGCAGCGGGGCTCGCTGAACGTAGGTCTCTCATAGCAAGTTCATATTCATCATCGCTAAACGCTTTAGCAGCTCTTATAAATGCCACCGAAGCCGCGACACTGTGGTAAGTCTGTTTGATATTTTCTGCAATTTCAAACATTAAAGGACAGACCTGTAAGTACAACATAAAGCATGCATATGTTTTACTGAAATGTACAATAAAGGTATAAGATTAATCAAAGAATTTTCCTATATATTGGAGTTATGTACAGAATGCAGCAATGAAGGCTGAAGTCCATATAGTGGATCTCAACTACATTAAAAACAAAAGCCAACCAAAAGGGTAAAGAGGAATAAGAACACCTCCAAGATATAGTATAATCAAGCAATCAAGGTGAATAAGAACATGATACTGGAATTAAGGCGCCACACTATTGTCACCTACTGTCATGGAGCTGAATGCCGAACCTAGTACATTATATGTAATATAATGCTATTGTCATCGAGCTTATCCATTACTCTGTCTAGATATAAACATAAAAAGAGCTACATTATGATAACTAACACTAACGTTGCATGCGTTCAGATTACTAAAACCAAATCTATTTAAACACAGAACTTGAGAGTTTATAATATATAAAGTCTTGTTAAATACCTGAAAGATGGTGGATGCAGAATACTTGATTAGCACAAGGAAATGCCAACCTTATGGCTCTAGCGATCGATGGGTGCCTGTCTGTTGCAATAACAACATCTTCATTCATAGCATACTCATTACCAAGTACTCCGACTAACTTTCTCATAAACCATTCCCAAGATTCATTATTCTCTGAATCAACAACAACAAATGCAAAAGGATAGATCGACTCGTCGGGGTCCATTCCAACGGCTGACAGTAGAACTCCTTGGCGTGGCCCTGTAAGATGTGTACCATCAACCGCAAATGCGGGTCTGAAACAGTTTTTGAATCCTTCAATAGTTACTCCAAAAGCAAAAAAATAATATAGAAAAGAATCCTCCGAATCAGTTACAATCTCGGTAACAGTACCCTTGTTACGAACACCAAACATGTGACTGTAACCAACATGGTGTTGGAACGATTCATCGGGGTTACCTTTGATCAGTTCCATACCACGCTTGCAAGCGCTGTATCCCTGCCGATGATTGATAACCACATGATAGTCCATTTTTATGTCCTTAACCAATTGTTTAGGAGTAAATGCCGTATCCAATTCTTTGAATTTGTGCTTGAAAAGCTCAGCAATTCCAGCAGACACCGCTTGGGTTCTTAATTCAGGGTCAGTCCTTTTGTTACTACCACAAGTGTGCACATAGTTTGCGACTGTGAGTCTCCACCACCCACAAGAATGTAAGGGAACTGCTCGCAGACGCCACTTGCATGTCTTGTCTTTGCATTTGGCAATAAACCTCTGACTGTCGGATTTATAAGCTGTGTACTCAAAATTTCTTTCTACTTTGGCTATTGCAAGTATAAGTTTCAGCTCCCCCTTGCTTTTGAAAATGTTTCCCTCACACAGATCATTGTACTTCATTTCCTTCGGGGGTTTAGGAATATCGAGAACCGGCGCTAGAGTTGATGGCGCATCATGAAGACAACGGAGTTTCTTGGCTGATGGAGTCATTACTGGTTCAAGACATCTCCTAGACTTTGGACCACTAGTACTCCCTGAAAAAATAAAAAAAATTCAACATTACTGTGACTTATTCAGGACAAACATAATACAGAAGTATAATAATAAAAGGGAGAAATTAACGTACCTTTAACACCACCATCAACCTTGGCGGTCTCATTATTGGAATGATAATCCTCACTGGAAATCAATTCCAGATTGTTAAGAGGGGTCAACGGAGTGTGGAGAAGCATCTTGGATATGCTGTCATCTCCAGTTGCTGTTTTGGGAGTTAGGGGAGGAATATCTACTTTTACTTATTTTCCATATTTGATTGTGAAAAAGCTCGGGACTCCACATGCCTGGCCGACATAAAATTTCAACATCTCTTCACTGCCAATCTTAATCATTTGCTTAAATACGGTTCTCGGGACATCTATGATTCCATACACATCAAAACAAGGTTCATGCAAGAAACCTAAAACATCCATTGCTCTCTTCTTCACATCCTCCAAAGTGTATTTATCAGGTACCCCCGTAAGATGTATCATACCTTCGTAGTCATCGCTACCTTATTTCTGAACCCACTCACCATTGTAATGGATGATAACATCTTTACTTATCATTATGTCGACGACAAATTAGGGTTCTAAAAGCAACTGCATTTCACAAAACATACTATCAGTGATATAACCTTCTTAAGCAAAAAGTGAACTAAAGCATCATAACATTGAAATCACCCAACTTAACCCTTCATTACAAATACTAAATGAACAACAATGAAAAGAGACTAATACTGAAATAAGAAAGAAGTGCATTTTATCTAGTATTTAAGTTGCAACCTGATTGAATTCCTGCATTCAACTTCAGGTGGAAAACTTTCTAGAATTCTAATTCATCAACTAGGACCTCAGATATGAATCATATGATACTTTTTTTTTTTGATCAGTAAAAAGAAATATATTAATCAAGATAGTTGTTACAAAAAAGGAGGGAACAAAGTTACAACCTTCCCCAGTAGCTCACGGACGAGCGCAACAAATGCTACTTCCATAGAGCAAGCAACCCTTAACCATGCTACTTACAAAAAGGGCATGCCTAACAGCCAAAAAACAGGTCATGCTACTTACAAACAAATATGTAAGATCCCAACAACAAACCCAAGTAGTTATACCCCAAATTAGCCCACCCAAGCCAAGAAACCTAAAAATTTCAAGTCAAATTATCACATTTTTCGGCAACCACCACTGTTGCCCCTCGCCCTGCTCCACTACCTGCCACCGCCGCACCACCTCCACTTTCATCATTGCACCGAAGAGAAACACCAGTACCAATCAAAATCACCACCACTTCCTAACTAAAATCAGCACCCATTGCTGTGACAAGGACAAGCACCCTTTGCTGTTTTAGATCTAGGATTAGGTTCCATGATTTTTAATTTGCTCTGTTTAAAATAAGTATTTTGGTTTGATTCAGCACCCACTTTCATCATTGCACTGAAGAGAAACACCAGTACCCTTTGCTGTTTTAGAATAGATTCAGGACAAGGATGGAAACAATAAGGGGACAACTACTACCCCAAGCCAAATAATGACAAACCCATTAACAGAAACAAGACTAAGACAACAAACGGAAGGAAATCCCGCTCGGATTTGGTCTTTTTGAGAAGAAAAAGGAAGTTGTTAGGTTTATTTTGACGAAGAAAAAGAGAAGAGAGGAAAGAGATTTTTTTTGATCTTGGTAGAGTTAGTTTTTAGAAGAAGAAGAATAAATGAAAGAAACAAAAAAATATGAATCATATGATACTGTAATACACTTAACGCCTGTAGTTCTCACACATTCTGCATAGTTACCAAACAACAAAATTAAAGATAGCCCATACCTTATTTCAGTGTAAACTATATCAATCAAGATCATATTGGACAAATCCCCAATACATATTTAAAAACCCTAAAATTAATTTGAAAGAGCAAATATTAATCTCACCTATTGAACACTATATATAGCTCCTTCCTTCTTTATCTCAGTCGGATGATTAGTGAAATTTAAAACCCTAGCTTTCATAGTGTAGTGGCTGCCATGGTGAAAGAAGAAGAAAAAAAGAATGAGAAGGTTTCCCTGATAGAGCAGTAGAACCTCAAGAAGGAGCAAGAAGAAGAAGACTTGAAATTAAAGATGCAAATAATTATTCAAAGGTGCCGCCCAAATTAGTCAATAGAAAATTAAAGGTGCCTCCCAAATTAACCAATAGAAGATTAAAGGTACCTCCCAAATTAACCAATACCAGGAGAGCTTTTAATATTATATATAAGTAAAACAAAGGTTGTGCTGTGTGACGGAGAGGTAAGGGGTGGAGTAATGTTAAGGTCCTCACCCGGGTTTATAAAGGTCCCGACCTCGACATCTTACTTGTCACCTACCTGGCGCCTAGGTGGAGGAAAAGTCCTTACCCTGGATGATAAGATCCGGACCCAGGTCATCCTACTTGTCACCTACCTTGCGCCTAGGTGGCATTGTGGAGAAAAAGTCCTTACCCTGGATGATAAGGTCCAGACCCAGGGAACTTTGATTAATTCCGTTATGAGGATTATTTTAATAGTATCTAAAAAGTTCAGTAAAAGATGCGGACCTT
Organism: Papaver bracteatum; assembly: GCA_023529315.1. NCBI lineage: Eukaryota > Viridiplantae > Streptophyta > Magnoliopsida > Ranunculales > Papaveraceae > Papaver > Papaver bracteatum. The sequence continues at coordinate 165,431 of JAJJWX010004602.1, forward strand.
TTCAATGGACCCTGATAATAAGATACCTATAAAACCTATCTTACTTCAATATTTTTTATCTCCATCCAAGATCCATTAAGGTCCTGTAAAAGGGTCCTCACCTTTCTACGAGACCCAGTTATTAAAATATAAATTAAAAATAAGATATTTTTAATTGTTAATTCGTATTCTAAATTTTTTTAATAAAAATGTAAGGTCCGGTGAAAAGTCCCCACTCTACGTTCAGGACCCCTACACTAAAACCCACATAGGGAAATCTTTATTTTAATTTTTGAAAGTTGAAAATAATAATAAACAACTTAGGGTCCTCTACTGTTAGGGGCTTAAATGTCATATAGTGGCATTTTTGGTAGGTTTGGAGTTGGGGTGGCACTTTTTGGGAACCCATTTCCAAGAGTGGCATTTTTAGGAATTAAGCCCTGGATTCAGTGTTTGGGAATATGAAGGTCACGGTAAGGTGTATGGTGGTATCTTTGAGGCATCGTTAGTTGGCCTCGACTCGCTGCAATAATTAAGTTTGTATATTCTCTTTGGCTAATTTATCAGATGGAAACATGGTCTTAGCTCGCGTACGATTGGATTCTTACTCACAATCGCTCCTAATATAAAGACCCTGGTGAAATGGATCTGCTGTGCAAAAGTGATTTCTTACATACCTCTTTGATTGATGGATTTTGCAAACAATTACTTAAATCAGAAGAACAAATCTCCAGCTTCATGTAATCAAATATACAGAATCGTCTGAGCCTCTGAATCAAAATTTTGATTTTTGATTCTTTTCATCCATTGCCCGTTACTCTCCATTAGCTAGCCTTAGCTATTAAACTCACTTATATGCGAGTATCCAGGTAGGGTTACATATTAACTTCATTCGGAGCAGTAAACCAACTCAGATTTCTTATTAACTTTACTCAGCCTATGAGAAGGAAATTCAGAAATACTAGTAAGTATTTGCAGTTAGAATATAGTAAAAAAAACCCAGTAAACTGTGCCCCAAAACCAGTTTGGAATTGTATATAGTATACCAGCAGATGCAGACGAAAAATAGTTCAGTATTTGCAGTACAATATTTATCGACAAACAGAAATTGGTTTGACATCAAAACAAACCCAGAGTAAATATTAAAAGTCTATGAGAAGATATATATCATGAAAAAAACCAGATTCAGTTGTAAATGCAAGTTGAATTAACACTTGTAAATGGGTTAAATGACAGGCATCCAAACTTGGCATCTGGTAATTTCTGGAATAGGAAACGAAACCCCGCAGGGAAAACTCCCCTGCCTGATGTCCACATCAGATTTGTAGCTTTACGGTGTCGTAAATTGCCTGGCGTCCACCTTAGATATTTATTTCCAATTTGCTGGAATCAAGCGAAACTAGACTTCCAACAAAAGCCGTTACATAAAAAGGTCTCGGTATGCCAGGGATATCCAAAATCACATGTCTTCCATTTCTTGGGTCATACGAGACTAAAACATCCTCATTATACGAAACTAAAACATCTTTACCTTCTCTACGTACTTTTTTTCTGCTCAGTTCACCTTCTCCATGTGGTTCACCTTCTCTATGTATGACTCCGTGTAATAGAATCTCACGATTCTTATTGAGATAATGCAGGGGCATTAGTTGTTGGAATATTTTCAACCGCGCTACGAAGGGGGGGTCCTGAATTGGATATGCAATTGTTTGGACAGTTGGAAAACGTTTCCAGAAAATTCTAAATTCAACAGACAGTGTCTGTTGATGAAGAGACGCATCTCTTTAGAAGAGAAACCTGTTGGTGAAAAGACATGTCTTTTCCCAACAGATGCAAAAAACCCCTATAAGTAGCATCTCCCAAACCCATTTCGATATCATATCTTGAAAACCCTTTCTCTGTTTTCTCTCTTCTTCTAAAGCATCATCAGAACTTTCTTTCCATGTGTTCTTGATTGGGTCAAGGGGTGCAAACCTTGAATCCAATTTTCGGTTGTAGGGCTTTCACTGTATCCTGAAGGCAGTATTTCACATACCTGTTGCAATTGCCAACTCGTTGGAAGGGTAGAAATATTTGTCTAAAAGAAATCACCAGAGCCTTGAAAGCTTTTGAGTACAACCACAGTCTGTTTTTTTGTGTTTCATCTCCATTGCAGCCCGGTAAGTTTTTTTTCCAACATTAGTGTATGAAATGATGTTTTATCTTTAGAAAGACTGAAAGTTTTCGTCCAAGAATCTATATCTCCATAATCTTTCATCACCCATAGATCGATGTTTCCCTTCTTATGTACAACATTAACCAATAGGCAAAGGTCCTTTCCCAGAACATGAATTCCCATATCCTTATACGAGTACACTTTATCATCTAGATAGCAACTGGGTGTTTGGATCTCTTTGGTTCTTACTTCAACTATATCTAACGAAACTATAACTTTAGTGTTTCCTATCCAATGAATGATTCCATTTAAAGGCTTCACAGAACTCTTACTAGAATGATATATATTATAAGGTATGCTTCCAATGTTACTCCATGAATTTGAACCAAATCTACTAACCCAAACTTCAGAACAAATATCGCCATCCCAATCGGACACTATTAAGAATAACTTGTAATCATCGATTTTCCAATCGTAAAAAACTCCATATCTAGAATAAGCCTTTATGATACTCTTACCAATTGATGATATTGGTACTTCCTTGAAATCTTGAGTCGATGGATTCCACAGGTAGATGCTTGAGTGTGTAGGGCCCCCATGATTACTGCAGGATGAGGCGATTAGGCCGCCATCTCATGACTCAACTAACGGGGGAGTACCAGATACAAATGGGAGATGAGTTTGAACAGCCATATGGTAAGACAAGGATGTAGCATCAAAATCTATGGTATAATAACCATCTTTACGCGAACAAATATATCGCTTGTTATACGAAGCAATTAGGACACTAAACTTGTTGTTTCGAATAGCATGTTTATGCTGCATCTTAATAAACTTGGGGTTTTTAAACAATTCATACCAGAGTTTGCATACACAACTGAACCGCGAGATTGATTTAACTGGTAACACCGTTAGTATATTCCTGATGATAATATCTTCCGGAAGGCTCATCACCATTGTGCTTTTTATTTTTCTTGATCCGAAGTTTTAACGAGGCAGCTAGCTAGGGTTTTTATGATTCCAGACGAAGGTAGGGTTTCCAGTCTGTATATATTATCATATTAAAGTACCCCTTAACAGCAGGGCCGCTGGCGGTTTATCAGTCACAATATTTGACCACAACAAAAAAAAAATTAACTCTGGCGTAGCATAGGCATGCCAAATTGTTCCGCAACCACTTCCTCTGGCCGGCCTCAAATTTATTAAGAGTTTCTGTATTCATATTTCTCACCATTAGATACACAACTCAGCCAGATCCCCGAAATAAATTAAAAAAAAAAAAAAAAAAATTCAACCCATAAACGTAACATATTCTTTCATTTAATATGTAATTGGTTTTCATCCATTAAGAAACTTAAATTTTGAAGGTTACTGCATAAGTAACCACAATGAATTTAATCGAAAAAATTAAAATATTTATTGGACTATGATTTTGTAATCACCAGATTCACCATATATAAGAAGTATACCTAGCTCACCGTCCCCTTGGAGGATTACTTTCTCTGGTGAATTAGAAGTTATGAGAGACTTTTTTATGTTACCATCAGAACCTTATCCGGGATATTATAGTATTTATTTTCTTGTGCAAGCAATTTCTCTGATAAGTGTGGTTTAAATATTATGGGTGATGTCATTTATGACACCAACAGGTCGAGTTATGGTTGTTGCCATGAACTCATAGTCATCGGTAAGGTTGGAAGAAAATATTATTACATGCTGGTAGAAACTTACGCTGGAATAAAGAAAGTCGTAATCCCGCCTGGCATATTCCAAAGGGCCCCCATTGTTTGGTACAAGTGTATTCATTTGGCAGCCTCCCCATCTCCGGCGGCGTCACATTAATGCAATCCAAGGTTTTGTATGCAAAACTGACGATTAATAAAATGATCTTTGTTGCTGTTGCTACAATCAAATAAAGTCTTATACGTTGAAATCTAGTTTCCTAGAGTCAGATTATCGCAAGTCTTTATATCATTCTAAAATTTCTCAAAGAAAAACTCGAGTGAAATAGGGAATCTTGCTCTTTGTGCAGTGCAGTGCAGCCACCACTTTGGCAATTTAACTTTCCACTTTGTTCCGCAACAAACCCAACCATTATGACCATGGCCACATTTCCGGGCCATTTATTTAGGAAATACTAGAACTGAACGACACTTTACAAGTACAGTGATTCAGTTCACTGTCACAATGAGTTTTCTCCTCAGATAATTCAACTTTATGTTGTCATCGGATGCGCTATAGTTTTTTTGTAAGCTCTTAAAAAAAATAAAAAAATAGAATTACACTCTACCAAAGTATTTCCTGAAGCAAAGGGAACTCTGTACTGTAAGATTTACTTTACTAGATGAGTTGCCTTGTCAAAGAGTGTTTTATCCGTTTGATCATAAAATGGACTCCATCTTGCTCGATGCATACATGAGGAAGAGTCATTTTCTTCGATGGTCGAGAACTCTCTTGAGAATAGACAGGCAATTTTTGCTGCATTAAGAAAACAAAAATCTTCATTACTAAATAAATATTAAATATTTGTAATCTAACATGTAGTGAGATTTTAGAAGACTAGATCATCACCTACGAGACGTCCTTTGATATCTTGAGCAAGAAAATTCAACCACTCCAACCATTGAGCTGAAAGAAACATTAAGGTTAAACATCTAATTCTACTCCTAGTTTCACATTTTTAGCTTTTCGTTAAAAGAGAGATATGGGTACATCTTACGCCAACCATTTTCTTTCTGTCAGCATAAATAAGGGATTTTTTATTTTTTTTTATCTATCTTTGCCTTAACTCGTTATTCCCATGACTAGAATTTTTTTCTCAGAATATCACCTAATTTTTAGAGTTAATGGACAATGTAATGGAAGAGGAAGTTGTCGAATTAGTGCTATTTATTCCGATTCTGAGAACGAATTCCGATTGTGATCTTTTTTCCAAAGCATTCTGATTGTGATTTTCTAATGTGGGAAGCAAGTTGGGGAAGCAGAAGAAGTATAGTGAAGTTTTTAGTACGAAGGATTATGCATGGTTAGGATTCTAGGAATTGGAAGGGTTTCAAGCTTCATGAACTTACTTGTTTAGCATTGAGTCGTGCACTAAATTGTCGAACTACGTCGAACAATTTAGTAAAGGTATGGTTCCATTCATCTTTGAAACTTACCTACTTTACTAATACTTTCGTACTTACGTTAATATTGAAAACTTACGTACTTTTCCGTGGTGTAAATAGATGTTATTATTGGAAACGTTGTAAGTTTAATTCAAATAACTACGTGAGCTCGAAAATTCCAACCAAGGAACTACTTACCATACAAACTACCACGCCTGTTATTAGAATATATGTACCTGAATCTAACATATATATAAAGGAGTAGTAAAGAAACTGTTGCATGCTTGAGTGAGTCGAGCACACAATGGATGCCGAACTCGTTTTAAGATGGTGTTGTCTTGCTTTCTTTGTTCTTGCATTAATATCTTCCATTCGCCAATGTCTTGGTATGGCGGTTATTATGCCTCCTAATCCTATAAACTGTTTTGCTGTCGTTTGTTTTGTTTTGGCAATCATAGACATGTATTTGCATTGGGGGGAGAAGGCTGATGAGATGGGAACCATCGTTGATTTTTGTGGCTATGCAAGCCTTATTTCCATACTATTAGATTACTTTTGTGATTCTGCTTGCCTTCTAAAGACCACCACAGATATAGAAGCTGGTACCTATTGTTTCCAATAGATGGAGATATGATCAATAGATGGAGAAAAATGAGTAGAGAAATGGCAGGGAGAGTGGATGAAACAAATGTCATTTTATCATTCATCAATGCATTGTTTCCAACTGACTTATTGTTTACACAGATATTTACGATGAAAGACAGAATAACGATGGCAGAGTTGCGCGAATACCATGAAGAGTATATCACCCTTGAATAAAAGCTGAAGATATGGAGTCTTAACATGTTGCAGTCTCGAGCGTGAAGGTAGGAAATGCGAGTCTATTACCAAGAATGGCAAACGCAGTTGCCGGCACTTTGTAGGGAAGCAAAGAGAAGTTAATCATAGAAGATCAGCAAAAGAAGGTGGCTATGGGTAGCAGAGACCAAGAAATGTATGAGCAATAATACAAAGAGAATAACAATCGTGGAGGAAACAACAAAGTTGCAAGGTTTGACAATTACGGAGACAGATATGGAGAAAATATGAGATATTATAATCAATGTGCAAACTACAGAGTGCATGAGGAGATCAGAATGCCACCTCTTAACCCAACAGTTGAAATTTTTTGGGAAGCTGTTATATTAATGGAAGATATAACTCCACCACCTAATCTGGGACATGAGCCACCATCAGGAAGGAGAGGTAAATAGTTTTGTGTTTATGATAGGTTTCATGGCCACAAAAAAAACAACTGCAACAACGTACAGTGAATCATATTAAGAATGATTGGACAAGGAAAGCTTAACCACTTATTAGCTACCCCACTTCCACTACCGCTAGCAAGGCAACCAACAACGAGAGAAAATTCTTCAGGAGTGGACAAATGAAAAAACACCTATCTTATAGAAGTGAGAGCGAATGCCAAGAGCTTACACTGTAATTCGATAATACACTCATTCAAAAGTATAGAAGCTTTCCACGATAATTTATTGACTCACGTATATGCAAGGGATGCTGAAGGGAAAGAAATAATGAACCTAGCAAAGATACCAAAGCTCGCAGAATGGCAGAAGCAGCCAATCACATTCAGTGCAAAAAAAGTAGCTAGAGGGGGCGAACTTCACGAGAGTCCCCTGGTGGTTAAGTTAGAAATAATACCAAAAGAAAATCCGGATAAGGAAGAAGGTGAAGAGGATGCCACATGGGTGATAAACAGAATACTAAATGACTTTGGGAGCTCTGTCGACATTTTTTTCTATCACACATATAAGCCTATGGGAGGAAAAGATGAAGACTTAATTAATTCAACTAATAAATCAAAAGGAGAATTTACTATATCAATTCCTCTAAAGACCATATCCATGGAAATAACCTTTTGTGTTGTGGATGTTGAATCTCCATACAATGCATCAATTGGAAGACCGTGATTACACGGAATCCTGGGTGTGGCTTCCACATATCATCAGTGTATTAAGTACCCCTTACCCCAAGGCGTAGAAATCATCAGAGGAGATGCTAATGAAGCTAAAACATGTAATGAAATAGATGTTGAGAAAAGTGAAGTTCGTGCTAGTAAAAGAAGAAATTTGGAAGCGTGATGTAGAAGAAGATAAGAGGTGCGAGAGATTTATGGTGAACTTCATAGAAAAGGAAGGAGAAGTGGATAGTTATCATGAAGATGAGGAATCATCAAAAGAAGGAGATACCGGGATTCAAATGGAAAATGAAAAGGGTACTTCAGATGGTGAAATTGACATAAAGGTAGAAGTGCGGCACGAATGCAAGAATAGATCAAAAAAGGGATAATTCCATCCAGGGGAGTTAGTTATGAGCGAAGTTCCACCATTTCACAAACAAGGAACAAAAAACAATGGGAAAGAAGCATGGGTTGGACCTTATGTGGTAAAGAAATATGTTGGTGATGGGATGTACAAGTTAATGGAGAGAGATGGAAGAAATATGGAGAAAATAGAGAGTAGGCATTATAACAAGAAATACCTGAAGCAATTTTTACAATTAGAATGCGCGAAGTAGATGAAGAAGAAAAGGTGGTGAGATTTCAGATATATTATTATAGATCATTAGTAAGATATTCCATTGTATGCGAATAAAGAAGAGAAAGAAAATCATTATTGTACGACCAAAGATAGTTAATAGAAAGATTTTGTTTCTTCTACAGCACATATTCCTAACATACAAGCAGAAGAACGAGGAAAAAATTAGACCTCAAAATAAGACTTCATTAGGGAGAAATAAAGTTTAAAACATCTAACTAGGGAGGCTAGGTACCCAATTATGGCATGCACCCTAGTTCGCACATGTGCAAGAGGCAATATAGATCAGCTCTAACGCGCGTCATAATTAGGGAAAACCTAGTAATACATGGCTCGGGCGAAAGCCATACGATCCCTGGAACCTAAGTCATGGATATTGGGGGCGAAACAAAAGCCTATCTGATATAGACTCCTTAGTTGATAGACTAAGGTACTAAGTTCTCTATCACGGAGTGTAGAAATTAGATCATGGCGCTGCGGTACACGGTTGAGTCAAGAGTGCCGGGGGCTTCTGGCGCGTACCTCACAACTCTTTGCAAGTCCTGACTATGATACACTCGATCCTAAAGATACCCCACTTAGGGTGCGATCTCAAAAGAGATCGCGAAAACAAATGGTTGTTGCATTACTGGATGTGAGGAGCCCACCTCATCCCGGTAAGGGTACACCTTCTTGAAGGGGTAATCAGGGGAAAGATAAGGACGACACCCTCCATTAGGGAGCTGAATTGTGTCAAAAAACTACAATATCACGAGAAAGAAACAGAATAGAGAGAAAGATGAGAGGGTAATGTTTTCATAGAAAAATGTAACTCTTCACACGTATTTAGCACATTATGGTAAGCTGGTAATTTCCTTAATTCAAAGTATTATGGACCTACGGATAAGTGAAAAATCCGGTTGGACCCTACTATAACTATTTATTTGGGCTTACGACCAAACAACAAAGTTTCCATACCATATGGGCGGTGGTGAGCCCAACGAGTCTGGTCCAAGTTTAACGCGCATCAAACTATAACATCACCGGAATGGTTAAGACTTACTTAAGGCGGTGAACAAGCATCCACAGTGCATCAATTTAGGGTTTTTGTTTCAGCCTCACAGACTTCTTCATTCAATTCATCAAAGAGTTACTCTGCATCCAGCATCAGGTAAAAAAAAGTAGTTCCTGACTGACACCATGACACTATCTACAAACAATATTATGATAGAAGAAGAAGACAAAATCAGTATGTTACCAGATGAATTAATTCATAACATTCTGTCTTTCATTGATACAATATATGCAGTACGAACGTGTGTTTTATCGAAAAGATGGGTTGATATTTGGAAATCTCTGCCGTTTCTAAACTTCCATAATTGTGATTACACGAATGCAATTAAACAATCAGATGAGTACCAAGATTTTATGGATAGAGTATTCATTTTCCGAGATGACTGTAGTATTCAGAGGTTTACATTGGCTTTGCACTCCAGTAATTTGGTGTCGATAAGAAACCTTAATAGATGGATTGATGTTTCCGTTAGGCGTAATGTGCAAGAAGTAACTATAGATCTTGGTCCATGTTATGATAATGTGGCAATGGCGTATACAATAACTCCAAAACTACTAAACTGCAAATCCTTGAAAAAATTGACATTGAGAATTGATTGTAATTCGCTTATCGTATATACAGAAGTTATTCTTCCAAAATCAATGAGTTTACCACAGCTTAAATTCATGTGTCTTGGTGGGATTTTAGTGTCCAATGTAGAATTATCAAGGCTCTTTCGGAGCTGTCCACTTCTTGAAACGTTAATCCTAGAAAAGTGTGATATACAAACTGATAATCAGAAGAATATCACTATTGAGTCTCTCAGCCTAAAGCAGTTGGTATTCAATTATCCGCACAGTAATGGTTCGGGATATAATATTAAGCCCGATAGTATAAAGTTATCTTCTCCTAATCTCAACAGCTTCACCTGTGAATTTCACTTGACACAAGACTTTCATCTACAAAACTGTTCGGATCAACTATCCCATGTAAAGTTTAGCATATATAATTTTAAATATTTAAACCTACATCGGCCAGAGGAAACAGAAGTATATGCAAGACGTATGATGAAACTTTTAGTAGCGGTAGATAAGGTGAAACGACTCGAGTTATCACCTGGATTCCTTGAGGTAAGTTTTAAATTACATACTCAAATTCATGTTTTATCATCTTAGGTCGTTTAGCTTGTTTTCAATTCAATGTTTACTTATTCGGAGAATTTGCAACTGTTTCTCAAGGTTCTCTCCAGAGCTAACGATTTGGTAAACTATAAATCCGCATGGTTATGTAATCTTCAATCTTTGAGGCTAGGAACATGGTTCACTAGAGATAGCTTGCGAGCGATAGCATACTTGCTCACCATGTCTCCGAATATAAAGACTCTTATCCTCAAACCAATAAAGGTATCGTTTAATTAACCTCTTTGTGATTTTGTAGATATGGGACCTATGAAGCATTATTTCTTATTTCTTGCCTCCATTCTTTGTCACTCTGATATATATTTGTTGTTCATTTGTTTGGATATAGCCATATTCAGCACACATTGCCGATGATTGGGAAGTAGGACTCTCACTGCCAGGCATACTGTTTCAGCTAAGCCTTGTACAGATTGAAAATGTGCGAGGATATGATGCGGAGCTCAAAATTCTAAGTTTTTTGTTGAAAAATGCGAAGGGTTTGGAGGAAGTTGCTCTATACCCTTGTTCTACTGTTCGCTCCCTTAGTAGATTGACCAAGCGATTTCAGAATAACCTAAGAGCACTTCCAGGAGCTTCTTCAACCATCAAAATGACGTGGGAAGGAAGAAAAAGTATCACGCATATATAGTAGAAGCTAAACTAGTTTTATTTTTATTTTTTTATATGTTCTTTTTTTGCTCTTATGATTGGGATTTTTGATGTGGTGGTTAAGCCAAGTCGTTCGATCCTTTCATTTAATTATTTATGAACACTGGACAAACATCATACTCAAACCAATTCGAGAGAGATTGAGTTTTTTTTTCTAAAATTTGGATTGGAGGAGGTAGTAAATTTAGGGAGGACGTATGGTGCTAACGACTTCCGCTAGGGAAAATGATGACATTTTTTTGAAGTGTCATAATCATATCGTTGTTTAATTAGCTATTATATCGTCAATGAACAAAGCTCGGTGAATGAACAGTGTATGCAAGTAATTTTGGGAAAAAAGAAATAGAGAAGTGAATCAGGGGTCATGAGACTCATGTGAATTCCGTTTCTCTATGCATAATGGTAAAAACATAATATCATGTACGCCAGTAAATATAAGAATGTAGATATGTAACTCCCCGTTATCAAGTCCTTGAGTTTAAGATTTGGTTGTTAGGTGATGCATGTACACGATTTGTTGTTGTTTGACGAAGTTACACTCAAGAAATTCTAGGACAGGACATAGGTGAGACCAAATGATCGAGCATTTGGTGTTGAACCTTAAGCAATATCTCAAACCGATGCAGAATTTGGTGTGGAACCTTGAGCAATAACACTACCGAAGGTGCTACATGTGCAAGAATAGAGGAATGAAGGGAATTGAACAAAGTACTAAGAATAAAGTATCTCTTGATATAATAATAGTTTAATTAAATTTTATTTGTAGAATTATTAAAAATCAAATTCCAACTTTACTGCGACAAGAACTGACAACTACCTCAAAAGTGTTTTAAACTCAGCTCATCCAGTCATGCTAAGCAATTCATTAAAAAAACTAGTTCAGATCCAGAAATTCCAAAACTGTGATCTTGCGTTATCTTCTCATTTCCCCTGCGCTGCAGGTGATAAGTTCGGTATGTGACTGCAAAGCTTAGGGTAGGTATAAACAGACAGAAGGTGATAACTTATTGCCCCGCCCATACCCATAAAGCTATCTCAATCTCAATCTGCCAAACTCCATTTTCAGTAGTGGTACTGATGGCCTTAACTTAAAAACCTCATAATGAAAAATGAGCATGTGGTGTAGTTAAATAGGTTAACCAGATTAACTATGGTGCACTCTTATCCTACCTTATAGTTGCCGGAGTCGTTGTTTATCCCACATCTGACTGACTTTAACCTTTTTGCTCTCACGAGCTATGGTCTTTATTTCTAGCTAATAGCCTGTGAAAGGAATGTGAAACTTTATTACAGTGAGAATTTGAATTGTCATATCAATATTTCGTTGAGCAATGTTTGGATAGCGATGGATCAAATAAAATTTGGATTCTAGCATCATGACAAAAAGAGGATAGTTACACGTTAAACTTTGCAAGGGGAAGGATTGATATTATAGTCTTTGGTGAATATGTTAAAGATTGTCGTTGCACATTCACGAGCCTTCACCAGATCATATTTTAAACAAATGAATTACTGTGAAAACAATTAAAGACTGCACTTTTGTATAGGAATATTCTTCAAGATAGTCCTTCGCAGATGTTTATGTTCATTAGTCAATTATAGAAGTGCAGAAATTTAACCTTGCTGGTGTATCAAGTTCATAGGTTACTTAGTCAAAAGTTCATCTCTAGCTTAGCTTGCATGGTTTTGCACATGAGATCTGTTAGTTGTAGCATATTTAGCAATTTGTACAACATAGAGTATTATGTCCCGTTCCTGGACACACTATTTTGTTTTATGAGCTATTCCCATGATTTATGGAGTGCGCCGTGTATTTACTACCCAAACAGTGCTCAACCGCCAGTAGAAAGTAGTTTCTATGGGTAGTAAGATTAAGGTGCGCATTAACAAAATTAGGGTTGGAGATTAGTTGAAATCAATTCTTACAAACAAGCTTTCAAACGAGTAATGATTTCACCGGTAATCTCAATAGGATGCCATGGAAGATTATGTCGTCTGGAATGCTTGACATGTTTTGATGTTGCGGTACTAAACGGCCACAACAAAGAGAGACAAAGAATTTATTTATAAATAGATTGTGTTAGATGCTCCGCGGTGTACTCCATAATGATAAATTTATTTGTTGCTTGAGCTGGTAACAGACACGGAAACCATTACGTAGTAGTTATAGTCTTTCCCATCTGGGGCAATACAATAAGTCCAGGTGCTTTTTACCCCTTTTTGGAACTGATGAACTAGTCCATAAAAAAACATCCTTCGAAACTCATCAGTATCTCCATGGGGGACTTTTCTCTTTCTTTTACTAGCTACCAGGCTTATAGGTAGTAGACCTCTTTGAGTTTTAAACTTTAATATAACCTTTGGACTTTAAACACAATTTTTTAATTTGGAGACTTAAACTCAATATTTCAATCAGATCACGACTAATTTTAATATGGAAACTATGAGTGACTATTTCAATCGGCTCCCGATCACCAGTCCCTCATTTCGGTGTCTCTTTGTGTCCCGCGTCTAAAAAGTCGATATGTGTCCATTAATATTTACCTTAAGTATAAAATCTTTGAACAACTACTAAATTGAGTAATTAAAGCATGCATATTTAGGGGAGACCCCAACGCAATTAGGGGAGACACTAAAAGATAAAAAACATGGAGAATACGTTAATGCCCTTACATAATCGAAAATTATTTTGTGCCCGATTGTTAAAACTTAATCGGAAGCTTTGTAACACCTTTGCCTACCGATTAATATATATTTTGTGCCAAATGCGTATCTTGGTCCTATAACAATCGGTAGTAACAAAAACCTCACTAGACTGCCGATTATGGAAGATTTCAGAATTATGGAAAAAAGGATTATAGAAAAAACACATTTTGGGGCAACCTATAATCGGAATGTAATGTAACCAGTTAAACTTCTGATTATGGATACGTGTCAAACACGAACCCAATGGTTAGGGTTGGCTCTGCACCCTAAAACCCGTGGAAATTTGGCAAAGGTTCGATGTGGGGCTTCTCACTACAAAAAAAGTGATCAAAGGCTACTTGATCAATGGTGGTGGCTTATTCCAATATTTAGTTGCCAATAACTTTTTGCAATTAATGTTAGTTGCCCAACCTTAGTGGCGAAAGGGGATGTTGTCTTATGTTTAAGGCAACAAGTGCACAAAAGTTAGTTGGGAGCCACGTCTTAAGCTACTAACCGGGGTAGTTGACAAACAATCGTCACCTAATAAATAAGACCACTAATTTGTGTAGTTGTCATGCTATTAGCGAAAACATTAACACAACTAGTTTTTCGTCAGTTATTTGGTTGATTTTGCATCTAGAAGTTTTCCCAGTGGCCTATAACATAAAACCACTAGTTATTGTGGTAGCTGTTTTATTTGCTCAATTACTTAAGCCACAAATTTTTGCCTAGTTGTTTAACGGTTTACATACATAAGACTAAAACATATACAACTACTATTTTAGTGGCTTAACTTTTACGGCTATTAGTATTTCCGGTAGGCTAGTAGCTAAACAGTTAAATCTACTAGCATTCTTTAGTTAATTGCCATATTTTTTGCCGTAATTTTTGCGATTAAATACTTTGTTTCCAATTTGGTAGATCGGTGCCGTTATTATCATTTAGCTAATTGCCTTATTTTTGACCATAATTTTTGGGGTCAATAATATTTTGTTTCCAATTTTATAATCCACATAAATGAAAATTCAATTAATCGGGAGTTTTATTACCTTATTTTTCACCATAATTTTTGCCGTCAATAATAATATTTTGTTTCCAATTTTATAGATTTACATAAATGAAATTCCAATTAATCGGGAATTTTATTAATTAACAACCACGAAACAAGGAGGTTTCTAAGGATTATTGTAAAATTCTAGATTTTCGAATCTGACAAATTATGTATTTCAAAAAAATAAAAATCATTGTACTGGGACATGACACCAAAAATGAAATCTTTATAAATCTCTATACTACAACGATTATAATTACCAAAATAAAAAAAAAAAGTACAATGACATCAATACATTAAGTAGCATTACATAAAACACGTGACAGTAACTGTGTCACGAACAAGTCTCATCAATAGTCACCATGTCGCTTAATAGATGTGTATTATACATCCTGCACCAAAAGATAGATGAAACCCACGAAACGAATAAAAAACATTCAACTCTAATCAGGTTCAATTCATTTGCCAAATCTTCAAAGAGGGAACCACATCTTCATTGGAGATAGTCTCTTCGTTAACAACAACACGGATATTGTGCTTGTAAGTCATCTAGCAAGTGGACATGTAAACCATCAAACAGCGCAGATAATCGAACATGGAAAAGGGAAACAGATTTAGAGTCCCAAGCAGTAATCACCACAGTAGGTTCATCTAATTCCGTATAACTTGCAAGTTTACCAATTGAAATGGTATAGTATAATCTTCCGGTAACTTCGAATTCCTGATAAAATTGTTGAAGTTCACATCATCCATGAACAGCTTTGTGCTGAAGCCTATAAGCATCCTACAACAATGAAAAGAACATTATGTTGGCGCTCCTCTTCCTCAGCCTCCCCTTCTTTATTCTTGTCTTCAAATTCGGTATCTAGATTCTCCTCGTCACCTTCTTTTTGATCATCTACAAAGGCATCTCCATGTTTATGAATTCGACTGCATGGCATATCAGCATCTTCATCATCGTCTTCAGCTGATAATTCCATGGTTGGCAATCATATGTACATATAATGAAATGCACAGCATCCACAGCTACTCATATTATGCATGTTAAAATAATGCACCACAAATACAACCAGAAAAAGATCTATAATCAATAGAATTTGCATTTCACCCTTCTCTCGATCAATACTATTTCTTAGGAAAACTTGATATATTCCTAGGTAGACGGATCCTAAAATCTTCACATAAAGCTCAATTACTATACTAATTGCATACTAATGGCTGATACTATTACAAATAGTAAATTGAATAGATCTATGATGAGAAATCAGGAAATATAAAAGACATTGTCAAACTAGAAAAAACTCATTACTCATCAAAACATCTAAACAAAACAATCAACTCAACAAATCACTACAATAAATTGTAACAAAGTCAGCTGGGTAGAGAATAATAATGGGTAGGAAAAAAACAAATGTTATTCTAATAGATGGATAGATCTTCCTTCTCAAAAGACAATCTTCAATAATTGAAAAAATATATTATCTTCTTTTGGCTATACAAAAAGAGTTCGAACAGAGAGAAAATAGCTCCCTAATAAGTTCAAGAATGGGTCTGATTACTTGACTCTTAAAAACTAGCATAACTCGATAATTGTTCATACAATGTTGTGGAGAGAAACTCAAAGCCCCTATAACCTAGAATCAAATAAGCATTTGAGAAGCCAAAAGTATATTTGGATTATATAGATGATATTATTACCTAAGCAACATTAGCAGTAGATTTTAATACTGTTGGTAAAGCTCGTCATCCTGATTAGATGGTTGGAATTCCCTCACTTGTTGGAAAATCAATTCAAACATTTCCAATCTGTAAAAAAAAAAACACTCAGAATTAGTTTTCAACAGCACCAACAGGGAAACAGAGAGAGGGAGGGATAGAGAGATTCCTATTAATTTGAGCAATGGAGAACAAAAAGATTATTGCATTTCCTAATACTGTCTTCTAACCGAAGAGTGTGTTTCCCACTCTTGGTCAACAAAGGGAGTCTATTTTCATGAATCTGATCACTATCAAAGCTAAACAATCAACCAAAAAAAAAAAAAAATCAAAATCAAAATCGATTTAACCTTGTGGTAAAGAAAGATTTGTGAGATATGGTTGAAAGAGATAGAAAAGGAATACGGGAGTAATCATGTGATGTAGTATAGATGACGATGATTGTTTCTGTAACTTCTTCTAAAGAGAGGAGGAGGAGGGAGGCCGATCGGGAGAGAAAGGCATATATTAGGGTTTTAACTTTTAATCAAACCTCAAAAATAATTAATTTTTGCTGTACTTGTTGCATCGAACATCGATGTTTTAGCGCCTTCGTGTAGCCAACACGCTCTATCGGAGCTACTTGGGGCTTCTTTTTTATGATCAGAGGTGTTAATCGCACCATGTTTTTTTTTTTTTTTTGATTGGTAAAGAATGTTATGTTAATGTTAGTTTTGTTAGTGTTTGAGCGGAGACTCGAACCGCTGACCTCTTGTTTGAGAGTCAGGCTCCTTAACCGGCTACCCGGATAGTTGTTAATCGCACCATGTTGATGGTCTATTACATACGAAGTATCAGTTGTCCCTTAGCCTATTTATGTGACACCACTTTGCGGGGTCCATATATTATGGTACAAGAATGTGTAATAAAATGGCATACTTATATTTACGTGTATCATGCTAATTTATGTTCAAATTTTGGTATAGTTTACCTAGCTAAATTGGGGCTATGCCACTTAATTGGGTCCTATAACTATATGACAAAATAGAGCCATTAAGAAGTAAAATGAAAAGCCCCTTATCCAATTATTTTTATAATGGCTAATTTATCCCTGATTAATTAGTATTGATTTAGATAATTAATAAATGTTTAGTCAAATTAATCCTAAAATCAACTAAGGTTAGTGTATCATCAAAAATTGAAAAATGTTGATTTTTATTCGACAAAAATTTACCCATAATCGGTATATGTTCATTAACTTGTATCTGGAGTTAGGTTTAAATTACATTCGCAAGAACACCTAGAATCGGTTTTTGATTTACACATATAGGCGATTGTTACAAGAATCGGTGTTTTTGAAATAAGAGAAATGAGGAATTTCCTTTGTTATTTAAGTGAGCTTAAAAGATGAGTGGACGTGGCGAAGTCTCCATCATATCTCATTTATAAGTTATAGCATGGGTGAACACCAAGCTTCAAGTTTTATGCAAAAGAGGAGATCTAAGCGTGGGTGGTATCTTGATTTCGAGTTGTGTGGCTTTTAGTCGCACTTTCGCATCTTTCTCCTATTAATGTTACAAAACGAGAGAGACAAAAGAATAGGTCAGAAGACATATTGAGGCAGACGCCTTCGAAAAAGAAAAACTCCAAGCATTTCTCTATCGAGACACAACAAATTTTCGGCTTATTTCTTTTTCTGCTCCTTTTTATTTCACAGCTTAGTAATAAACGTGGATTGGATCAATCTCTTTGAATCCTAATCAAGTTCGCCTATTATAAATATTTTAGGATTTTTTTAGGGTGATGGAAACTTCGAGTAGCAGTACGGATTCATATAGGAATTCGTCTAGCATGGTAATAATTCGAGAAGAATGTTGGTATATGGAATCGATTCCACCGTTTATTACGATTTATTCCTCTTCAACAAGAGATGCTCCAAAAAGAACTGAGTAATTTGCCCATAATTTTGTAGATCCAAACATATATCCGGATGCCCTAAATTGATTTGATTGAATATGGATTCAAAGTAATACCATATTGAGTCAACAATGTTCTTGAATCGAGAATAGCAAGTTACGAACCAACGATCAAGGTTTGAATAAATCGCCCTCAAAGCGAAGAGAAAATCACCCCAAATGGCGAAAAAAATTCTCTCCAAACAACAAAAAAATTATTTCAAATGACATAAAAAACAACAGAAAAATAAGTTTTATTCAGCCGCTTAGGGTGTTTTTTTTTCCCCAAGAGGCTGACTTTCATCCACTTAGTGTCCACTGCCGCCCACTCATTCGATCCAATGAGTGTATGAATGATTATTGATGAATTAGTGGGTGTGATTACTCCATAATAACACCTAATTTGAGAAAATGCAGTAAGACTCATTCATATTCAATGAAAACCCTCACTCCATATCGATAAAAAAAACAATAAAAAAAAAAAAAACTCACTCCATAGTTCTTTGAATTTAAGAAAATATGTATTTCAAACAATATTTTTTTTGTTCATCCTCTTAGTGTGGCATCAGTCATCTTTTCTTCGTCGGCTACTCACCTCGCGCGATCATCTTTTCTCTCCCATTATCCATAAATTTTACCATATATCCCTCGACCTTGCTCAATTTCACCGCTATTTATCAACCTCTTATGTTTGGTTAGGTGTATGCGTAATTTGGTTCGCGTGAAATTAAACTTATTATTTGGCAATTTTTGGTTCGTGCAGCGAATTTAGAGTCAATTTCAGTTTTTAGTTATGAAATAAGAATGAACCCCGAAATTAGAATTGGCCTTCGCCATATATATATCAAAAAATACATAAAAATAGTGAAGATGAATCAACAAATGCGCTTTCGTTATAATCTAAAAAATCGACCTAAAAGATTAGCGTATTCTTTAGACGTGTATATTATACGATTTATGTCTAATTTCTGCAATAATGTTTTTAAACTATACCAATTTTTTAATCATCTATGATGTGTTTTGAAGTGGAATACCAAATTTTTTTTGGTTCGAAGCATGATCTAAAGATTTTAGGTGAATGTTTAAATTTTGCATTACAAATATGCTCTGGAGTTAATCGGTACCTACACCCAATGTGTTTAACCCACCGATATTTGAAAGTAAAGACTCCAAAATTTGACCAAATTTTTCTTGAGGATAAATTTATCTTTTTCTCTACCGAGACCAGACCGAGATCCGAAATTCACTATATTGCCTACGCCAAAACAAGAATTATCTCGATGAATGTTGGGTACTTTGCGAAATTTGGATGTTATAAAATATTTGGGCACAACCAATGCAGTAAATTTTGACAAGACGAGATTTTACCGAGAATTTATCGAGATGCGGCCAAGATCTCGCCGATACAAGCTTAATAGATGAAAATTTAGTAAAAAATAATCTAGTTCAACGTTAAAATACTTAATGTTTTTACTTTTCATAAAATTTGGTGGTGTTCTTTATGTCGATATACAAGCTTCACATAAAATAAAGAGAAAATTTTACTAAAAATTGAGTGGGCGGGACCAAGATAAACCGAGACTCGATATTCAATATGTTGGTCACAACTTCACAACTTACCGAGACCCGATATTCAAAAACTAATCGAGCTTCAAGAAGAAACACAAAAACTAACGATCCGTATCGTAAGTATCCGGCCAATAGAAAACAAGAATTTTTGATCGGACAAATATAAATCAAATGACAACAAAACACACGGATAAGTTGCTTATCCAACGGTGATGTGATTGCCGCCAAAGACATTTTGGGGTAAAATAATTCTGCGGGAATTTCTGGCGTCCAAGTTTATATTTGCCGCCAAAAATATTTTCTTGTTAAATCTAAAGTTTTTGTTTCTACAGAAACTTAAAATCGAAACATAAACATGAAACCCTCGGCCGCTCACACGCTTTTGAAGCCTATGTCTCTCAATCGAAACCTAACTCCCACACCCCAGACAAAGTGTTGGAATAAAGAATTTCGGGCTCAATGATAGAGATGAAAAACAGAAACAGATTGTGGTTGTACTCTAAAACTTTCAAGGCTGGATGATTTCTTTTAGACAAATATTTCTACCCTCCCAACGAATTGGCGGTGCAACGGGTATGTGAAATAACGCGCTTTTGGATACAATGAAAGCCCTACAACCGGAAATTGGATTCAAGGTTTGCACCCTTGACCCAATCAAGAACACATGTAAAACAGATTCTGATGATGCTTTTTTAGAAAAGAAAAACAGAAGAGATTTTCGAATGATATGAAAACGACTCGGGAGATGTTACTTATAGGGTTTTTCACGTCTTTGGAAATAGACATGTTTCTCTTCACGAAACGTCAGGTCCCTTCATCAACAGACATTAATGGTGTCTGTTGGATTTAGAATTTTCTGGAAACGTTTTCTAACGGTCCAAACAGTTACGTATCAAAAAAAATCTTCCGGAGGCGTTGCCCCTAGACCCCCACCAGGGGCGGTCTCCCCTGGACCCCCTTCGCAGCGCAATTGAAAATATTCCAACACAAAGCTATGCCGAATCTTAGAGATTCTCTCTCGTCTCGTGATGTCAGTCTCAATTCATCTGAAAACTATCTTCCCTCACCTCATGAGACTATTGAATCAAAGAAAGAGTTTCGCCAAATAGAGGTAAAACTTCTACACAGTTTAGTTTTTTTTTGTTTTGTTGACCGAGTAATCTGAATGTTTAATTTTTCTAGGTCTTTGTTTTTATTATAAGGATGAGACATATTCCTTGGTGATTTATATATCCGATCAGGAGCTTGTAGTTCAGATCTGTTTTTTTGTATGCCAAACAATTCTGTTTTTTATTTGATTAATTGATTTATCTGTGTACCAAGCTCTGATATCAGTTTCTCTTTTTGAAATCAAAGATCCGAAAGAGAGAAATTAATCAATTATGGTTATGTATGGGTATTGTTGTAAGAGTTTGAAATTGGGAAATCTTGAGTTTTGTTCTCCTTGAATCAGGGCTGGGAGTTTTCTAAACTTCAGAATTCTATTAACTTAATTTTACTTTGTGTCAATAATCTGCTCTTGTCAAATGGTTGGTATTCATTTGATTTCAGGCTTTCTCGGTCAATGTCATTTAATTCGGGGTTTTTAATCAATTTATTACTTCGATTTTATGCAGTTTATGTTGGAATTGCTAATTGGAATCGCATGGAATTGGGTTCAAACATTTCAAATGCAGTTGAGAAGGGTGGTGATATAGTCTTCCCGGACTCAAAGGTAAAATAGAGTTTTATGCTTAGCAAACCGCAGTTTTCTGATTTATTATGTGAGTGTCAACAACAGAACATTCTTCGTATTCCAGAGAAAGGCAAGAATTTCACTCATGTTTTGTTGTTTCTTGAAGATGCGAATTTCAATTTTTGTTTCATTTCTTTCTCTTTAAATCTATGACGTTGCATGTTTGAAAAAATTACTCTGAGAATTTTCAGATGCAGGTTGGATTTTGTATGAGACTGTTTGAAGATGGGATGAACTTACAAAAAAATGGGTAGATTCACTCTTGGAAGTATTGGTAGGTTCAACACCTCGGATGGCTATTTGGATTCATAACCACAGCTCTTGTTATCAAGTTTGCATTTTTTAGGTAATAGTTCATCTTCAAATTTTATCTCATGGATCTATTATCTGAGTGTACTAAATTTTTTTAATTATTTTTATTGCTAAAAAAGATCTGATGTATAATGAGGATTAAGTGTTTGCTTCCATTGTTTCTGATTTCATCTAGTTGAGAACATGTTATGTAGTAATTATGGTTCTGAAAAATTTGTGTAAAGCTTCACAATTCTTTTTTTACTCCTTAATTTATTGTGTGTATTTTGAAAAATTGACTTGATTATCTAAAGATTGAAGTTCTGGTTATATAACTTGTAAATTGGTTGAAGTAAAAGTTGTGTTTCATTTGTTTGTTTGGTTATAAATGGAAGATTGAGGTTGGATTATCTAAAGATTGAGGTTCTGGTTATATAACTTGTAAATTGTGTGCATTCATGAAGCTTAGTTTACTTAATGTACATTTTTTTAACCACTTAGAATGTTTTGTAGGTGCTTGAAATGATTTAGACAATTAACAAGTTAATCTGGATAAGGAACACACCTTACACTGAAGGTAATCAATGCAGGTTATTATTCTGTATAATGATCCATCAATACTGCAGCAGTGATGCTCCTCCGCTACTTTGTGCCTCCGTCCTATCATAATACACAATCTGTTTTCTCACAAATTTCAACATATCTAGGCATATGAAATTGATTGGGAAGTGCCTAATTGTATCTCTGTTGCTCTTTGTGTTTGATGGTATGATCAGTTTGATGCTTGTCAGTTATTTATTAGTCTTGAGAAAGAAGAATATGGAGTGTGGTTTTTTCTCTCCTATATTACTCTTTTTTCCAATTTTGTTTTTCTTAATTTTTCATGTAAGATGGCGGGCATTTTTCGCTCTCTTTGATGTTTTGGGGAAATTTTGGATCTCAAATTTTGGGGAAAAACCCCATTTTTTGAAACCCTAACTTACTTTTGCCATCTTTCTCCTTCCTGTCTCTCGCGTTCTTCTCTCTAGAAGAATTTAGGAGCTCAAAATCTATAGAGTTTTCTTTCTCTATGCTAGTAATCAAAAATCTCTCTGTTACTCTTCCGGCTTATGCTTATCTCTCTTGAAAATGGAATTAACGAAACAAACTCAGCAATATAAACAAACCAACTCTTCTGTTTTGTGGAAATAAAATCTAGATGCATAGACATTGATTACACTCCTTCCTATATTCCGTGAAGTTAGTTTGAGCTAATCAAATGATTTTACATATGGGTATTGTTTATTTACTACTTATGTTTGTCTAATCTTGGGTTTTAAGCTAGTAAAGTAAACATTACCTCATCTCAAACATCCATCATTTGAAATATGATGATTTAGAGGAAAACAGGTTGTTAGTATTATTAGGCTTAACAGTTAGAAAACTGAACAAAGCATCTACGAAATAATATATCTGCAGAACTATGCAACAATTTTTCAATTTCACTAACACATCCAGTAGAGTTTCAGGGTTTTGGGTTCAGCAATATAGTCCTTATACATTTTCCCTCTTGATCTTGTGTGCAGGCCCCTGCTCTTTCGAGGAGTAGCGTCCACGAGAACATTGTAAGGTTAAGGTTTTTTTTTTCAACTTTTTTTTTTATCTTTGTTATTATGTTATCTATGGATTTAATATCTAGGTTGTGAGTTTAGTTAAATTGCAAATTTTGTTTGTATCCATAGAGTTGTTAATTTCGACCTTTTTAAGTACCTGATGAAATTTCCAATCTCTCTTTGATAGTTGGTTTCGAAATGAAAAGAAAATTTTCCATTTATATCTATCCCGCAGTTTTTATTTTTTCGTTTGAATTTTGGATGATATTCTGTGAAGAAATGGTCTGAGACATATCCAGTCGTAATGGCAGCTGAGGTATTTGTTTTGATTCAGTAATAGACCCGTTTCTTTTGGTAATTATGGATTTCATGTGTAACGTAGCTGTGTGTTTTATTCGAGACATTCAAAATCTCTAGGTCAGGTGTCTATGACAATAAGCCAAGTCTTGTTTTGAATGGTTTTATACACGAAAGTACTTTGCTGTAGTCTTATTTTCTTCAAGGAAAAAGTGTTTTCTAATAGTTTTTCAGACGACCATTGGTTCAATTTCTATTAATTTTTGAGACCATGGGTTCTCCTTTTATCTGTCATTTCTAACTCTTCGTGACTTTACGACGACCTCTCATGACTATGGTTAGATTTGAGTGATTGCCTAGTTGTATCCTACCTTAGATGTGTAAGAGTATGTTTTTCCTGAAATCTGAAAATAAAAAATGCATTCATGTAGAAGGTATATTGTGCCTTGTGGATTTTGCTCACTCAGAAAATTTATTTTTTCCTGATATAAGAATGCATCGGTTGTGCAGTCCATACTTCTTCCTTATTCCCAGTACACGGAAACACTAATTTGGCTGGCAAAGAAGGGGACACAGATACAGCCTATGTTGCTGTACGTGATGATGAATGGTGGTGAAGACAAGGAGTGGCGACTTGCTTTAATTAGGGATATAGTTATACCAAACTATCATCGTGACCTAACACTTTACCAGATTGCTAAGTGTTAGGTCACGATATATCTTAGGATATAGTTATACCAAACTATCATAGGGATATAGATTCATTACCAGATTGCAAATCTCTGAATGAAGCTGTTCCTATATCGGAGGGTTTTGCTGCAAATCTCTGAATGATAGCCTGCAGTTAGGGAAGGCGATTTAGGCACAATGTTCACATGTATACAGTAGTCAAGTTTTTATTTTTGTTTATGAAGAATTTAAGTTATTTCTGTCTTGTTTATTGTATGGAACTTTTGAACTATAGAAACTGATGCCCTAGACTCTGTGAAGTATGGAAATTTTCTTTTCTTTTTAAGCAAATTGTTACCACTTCAGTATGAAACTACGTACAACGTATTTTGTTTATTAAGTTATACACATGAGCATCGTCTTTGTTAACTTTTGGTGATTGAAGTTCATGCCTTAGCCTTCATAATATGACCCTTTAGACGAGGAAAGACCAGATTGATTAATTCCATAAAATGACTTTTGTTTGTCTGCCTTCTTTTTCTTAAAGTTTGATTATTATTGTGTAACAAATCTAATTGTATTCGAAATGTCTCGAGAAGCATAACTCCTGACATGGTTAAACATATTAGGACTTTCATTATGGAAGGCAACCTCGTTAAGGCTCATGGGATGCAGAATAGGAGAACTCGTTACAGTCATATATCACTTACCTGCTAGTTTGAGTTCGGATAAATTTACATTTCTTTCATAGTAACTGCTTAGACTGCTAACAGAGTTTTCAATCAGAATTCATTTACGCAAGCCTATTACTTAAACTAGCTATCTCGACTCTTCAATTAAGCTACTAAGATGGTTAAGTTGTCTCCCCAAAGAAGCTAAATAAATTTGGCTACAATTATCGGTATGGTTGTTTACCAAAAGTTTAAGCAACTGAGCTTTCTGGTAGTGGCGTAATTTTAGTGGCTGAAGAGGGAATTAGGCAACTAATGTCTTACCGTTGGTTTTATCCAAGTGGTTGTATGTCTCAAGCTACTAGTTCGTTTGTTAAGTTGGCCCACAATTATTGTTAATGGGTTAGAGAAACTATAGTTGCTTACTGTTTGGTGGCTTATATTAATATGCACCCCAAGTTGCCTTTTCTCGTGGCCTAAAATATTATGCAACTAAATTTTTTCTGCTGTTGAAAAATTTTAGTTGCCTTTGGTCAGTTTTTTTGTAGTGTCTTATAATCGGTAGCTAAATATCCTGCCGATTATGGAAGATTTCATAGTTTTGGAAGAAAAAGGATTTTAGAAAAAACTCATTTTGGGGCAATCTATAATCGGAAGGTAATGTAACCAGTTAAACTTCCTATTATGGCTACGTCTCAAACACGAACCCACTGGTTAGGGTTGGCTCTGCACCCTAAAACCCATGGAAATTTGGCAAAGGTTCGATGTGGGGCTTCTTATAATTGGTAGTTAAATATCCTACCGATTATGGAAGATTTCAGAATTTTTGGAAAAAAAGGATTTTAGAAAAAACTCATTTTTGGGCAACCTTTAATCGGAAGGTAATGTAACCAGTTAAACTTCCGATTATGGCTACGTCTCAAACACGAACCCAATGGTTAGGGTTTGATATGGACACTAATAACCTATGGTTTGCTACGTATAATCGGTAAGTATTGAAGTTGGATTATCTACAGAATATAGCATATTCCAAAATTCGCCAGATGAAGGATTTTACAAAAAGCAGTTTTTGGGGAAACCTATAATCGTAAGGTTTGGGGACGTAACTTGCTCCCGATTATTGCTGCATCCAAAACACAAGGTTGCATCTGAGGCTACTTATAATCGGTAGGTTTACATGTCCAATTAACTACCGATTATAAAAGGGAACATTAGCCAAAATATGCATACATTAATCGTTAGATAATTAATAATTTTAAACTACCGATTGTTGTTTTTCCTAACGATTATGTAAGGGCATAGTTGCTATTTCGAAAAATCGTGGATAATGGGTAGCTTAAATTTAAGTTTGGGTGACCTTTTTTATATTTTAGTGTCGCACCTAATTGCGTTGGGGTCGACCCAAAATATTCATGCTAATTAAAGGGAAAAAATTTAAAAATATCTTCAGTTACCATATTCGTTAATATCTTGAAACGAACCCATCTCCGGACCAAAACATATTCTTGGCAAGAATTTCTTGCCGGCTACTTGTGTACGTATATCTTATGGATTTCATGTATAAAGAACAAGTAATCTATCGAAATACATATATACCATAAAAATGAAACCAAAAATTGTTCCATGATCTGATGAGAATCTTCAAATGAATTCGACATCCTCAATGGAAATAGGCAAACCAATAACGTGATGGATTATTAAGCAACATTAGTACTGATCAAGCTCATTATCCAGATGAAGATTTCATAGTTTTTGATCCATCTTTCAGCTTTCAAATACAAATTGGACAATGTTAAATACCATCAGTTACTACCAAAAATGACCCACCAGGATGATGATTAACTATTACTTTGGATTTTATACAGTGATTATGGTAATGACAGACTTGACGGAAACTACCATTTATGGGAGTTCGTGTTCGAGAATGTGTATCTTGTTCATGACTTAAACTACAGATTTTCTGGTAATAGTAGTGTTTGTACCATGTATAAAATACACGGGAGGCGCGTAAATCAATACAAGGAACCATGAAAGGAAGGTTAATGCAAGGAGTTATGCATGGTATATTCATTCTAGGAATTAATTCCAAGAGGTTGCATGCAGTATTAAATCAAGGAGGTTTCATACACAATTAATGCCAGGAGGCATGCAAGGAAAGTCAATAGGCATGCATGAGCCATGCGAGGAAGATTTATGGCCATGCAGAATTAATACAATTTATGGCCATGCAGAATTAATGCAATACACAATTTATGGCTAGGAGGCATGCAGGCAGTTACATGCAAAATTGATTCCAAGAGGCATGAATGAGAGTTAATACCATTTAAACTTATATTGAAGTTAGATATTGACTGTATAAATAGAGAGGAGCAAAAATCATTTGAGGGGGGGGGGGGAGCCAATAGAGAGAAAATATACATTGTAATTCTAATTCTAATAAACATGTAGGAAAACAATGCCGAACCACGTTAAACCCTTCTCTCTTTATTTTTTCTTCATTTCGTTTCCTAACCCAAAATACTCACCAAACCATCAATTACATCGTGTTTCGTGCCCAAATATTTATTTTGAAGGCGCCGACCAAGGGGGCGGTGTTTGTACCCCTAATATTCTACACCAAGGATGGGAGAACTTGGACCTAAAAAAGCTCCTCCTATTAAATAGGTATGGGCTCCTCTAGTTACCCAAAGAAGACTAATTAGGCCTCACTTGCCAAGTATGGATTATTGGGCCTCATAAGCATCTTTAGTTAGCTAACAAAACCCATGAGCAAAACACCTAATTAAGGATGGGAGGTGCCACGTCATCAATTCCTAGTAAGCAAGGTGGACCAATCGAAGAGTGCCACGTCAGCGTATAAAGCCACGTCGCCAGATTCCATTTTCTGACATCATCATGACGTCAACAGATCAAATACCATCAACAGTTTCTTTTCAATGACGTCAACATCTTGTAACGGTGGCGGAATATTCTCGGAATATTTCGTTAACGTTTTAACGGCATTAGCATATTGACGCACCATTAGTTAACGCCGTCTGTTGCATCAGCATCTCGTAACCCTGAAAACATCAGCATGACAAAAACACCGGAACCTTCAACGGTGCAGTAGCAGGAAGCCGGAGGCCATGCCCGACGGATGTAGCGAGCGGCAATCGGGGCGATTAATCGTTGGAGCATTTAATCGGCAATTTAACGTTGATGATTCAGTGTAGCAGGCTGCAGCATATTTTCTTGTTTCTGATTCTATATATCACGATGAAATCTAATTATGTATCCTTCGGATCATTCCACCCTGTTCTGTTTGCCTAACGGTTGTTTGCGCCCCACTGTAGGCTTAACTTCTAGAGCATTCCAGCAGGCATGTAAGGGCCAGTTATTCAAGAGCCATGCAGTCATCAAAACTGGTCAGTTATCAAAAGTTGCATGCAGGACAGTAAATGCCAGTTATGGTAGGGAGACATGCAGTTCCAGTAAATACAAGAGACATGTAAGGACCAGCTGTTACAACATTAATGCAGAGACAATTACTGCTATTTATTCCTGCAGCTAAAACGGTAATTTTTAGCATATAAATGGACAGTTCTGCAGTAGGAGGAGGTAAGCAATCTTGATACCAAAAATATCCTGTGATAAAATACTATTCTGACTTTAACATCGGAGGATTTTTTGCAGGTACCCCCCCCTTCTCCTTTCTCTAGAAATCAATTGAAGATTGAAGAAGCGATCGATTCCCTGTAAAAGCATCATAAAAATCTTGTGTTTGGAGTAGAAGAAATTTTACCTTATAAACAATGGCACCGACTAATGGTTTCGAGAAAAGAAAATTGTGTTTTACTAGATCGAGTTATGGCAGTAATCAAACAAACTGCACGAAGGTTGATTATGTTAACAATCCTAGACAGCACATGAGCGAGGCTGAAAGACACGAAGTCTAAGTTCAGTCAGCTCCAGCTGTACCCACTAGAAACATCCAGGGTCAAAATAGAGATGATGCTCATAACAGGTCCCTAGATCGAGGACGAGATCAGGATGGTTTACATGACAGAACTCCAAATCTAAATCGGAGAAGGGAAAAACAACCAGTGATGGATGTCGAAGAAATGAATGTTGATGGGGAAAACCCATTGGTTCGAGAAAACAAAGGACATGTGTTCGGCAGCCCATCTAGGAATAATGCAGATGGACAGGATTTGCGAGATGGACGCATCGCGACTCCTAGTACAGAGGAGGAACTGTTGCGTAATACGCTGAACGAGTTGGAGAAGGAGAACGCTATCCTAAGATTGAAGCGTTTGAACCAGTCTCGACCTAAGACTGGTGATCTGAACAAAAAGAGGAGTCGGTCTGTATGGAAACGCCTCGGAAGTCGAATTGACCCTCAAGATGCAACACAAAAGAGAGAGGTGATCGATCTTGATCAACCAGAGAAAAATATGTTACCCACTAGAGAATTGCCTAAACGAAGGCGTGTACAACCACGCCGATAAAGGACCCGGCAAGCTGAAACTCAGCAGAGTGCGGCAAAATCCAAAATTAGTTCAAAATGCCTTAGAAACGATGAGGAGGAAGATCTAGATTGGCACGATGATCGAGAATTTTCCCAGAATTCCTATACTCGTTCGGAGGAAGGAAGAACGGGAAAAGAACCTGCTGGACCGCATAGGAAAATAATGAGATCTAAAACTCATATTCCAGAGGACCAAGATTATGAGCAGGAAGACAGTTCCTCAGATGATGATGTGGACGCAATAACAGAAGCTCGCCTCTACAAGATGATCGAGAAAGTAATGTCGAAAATGCAATCCATAGAAGAAAACTTGGACCGGTTGCACCGATCTGCTGGAGACCCTTTCAAGATGAATATCAGAGAATTTCGACCTCCGATAAATTTTCAAGTTCCAAAGCTTCTAGAATTCGATGAAAAAACAGACGACCCAGATCAGCATGTTTTGCACTATGAGACTGCCATTACTCTGTGGCAACATAGTGATGAATTGATGTGGAAAATGTTTCCACAATCATTAGCTAGAGGAGCAATAAAACGGTTCAATCGACTCCCAGCAAAGTCGATTGGTAATTACAATGAGCTGGTTGGAGAATTCTTCTCTCACTACAAATACAATAGACGTGATCGGAAGGGATGCCATACGTTGTTCCTTCTTGCAATTCGGAAGGATAAAAGCATCAGACAGTTCACTAGGCACTTCAAGCAAGAATTAGCCAACGTGGATGGTGCCAACGATCAAGTCGTCATCGAGGCTTACAAGCAAGCATACCAGCATGATCAAAGAGGTTTGTATGGATCCCTAGTCAAGAGACCGCCCAAGTCTCTGGAAGGACTATATGATCGAGTTGATGAATATGCTCGAGTGGAAGATGATTCTAAAGCTCTAGAAACAAGAGATGTTACCAGATTATCTAATCATCCAAGTGATGGAAAGAGAGACAAATCGAAGAACCGTTAGAGCGGTCAGCACAATGACCGAGGAGAAGTCCGAGACAAGAATCAAAGTGAAAGAATGGAAGCTGGATATCAGAAATTCCAGGATATGAAGTTGACACAGTTGAACATATAATTTGCAGAATTGTACGAGAAAATCAGCAAGGATTCGAGCCCCCTCGTCCTTTACCAGCTGAAACACGCGATAAACGTGATAGGAGCAAATACTGCAAGTTCCATAAGGACCATGGTCACAAGACCGAGAATTTTCGCTCTCTACAGATCGAGGTCCAGTGAATGATCTACGCTGGGAAGCTACAACAGTACGTGAAAAACGACTTTGGAAAAGGTTCCGGATAGTTTGGCACGACCAACGTGATTAACGCACGTGTGATTAACGTCAGCCATGCCAGGATCCGTTCAATGACCAGGTGGGCATCTGAAGATGAAACCAGGAGGAAGCTCAGGAAGTTGAAAGAATGATACTTGACAAATAACATCGATTTTGTCAGTGGTAATGGAGCATAAATTCGAGAACTCAGGTGCAAAAAAATCGAGTTCTCTGATGCAGACATGATATGAGTATATGCTCCCAATAATGATACTATCGTTATAACTGCTTGGATTGGCATGTTTTGTGTGCACCGGATTCTAGTCGATACATGAAGCTCAGTCAGCGTGTTGTTTTCAGTAGCTTACTCCTCTATGAATCTCCCGCACGACTTGATCGAGGAGGATGAAAATCCAATTATCGGTTTCAACGGTGAAGTTACAAAGGCTATTGGGAAAGTGAGGATACCTATAACGGTGGCTGACAAGTCATTCTTAGGCACCTTCTTGTTGCTGGACTGCCGAGCACCCTACAATGCAATCGTAGGACGAGACTGGCTGCATGAGATCGGTTCAGTCACATCATCCAATCATCAATGCCTAAAGTTTATTACCCCAGAAGGATCTAAAAGTAAGAGGCGATCATATGGCAGCCTACAAGTGCCACGAAAGTGCAATGGACGAGTACAAAAAGTCAGAAGTTAACGGAAACCAAATCATGCGAGTCGAGCAGAAATAACAGATATACATGTTCTGGTGGATGAAAGTTGTTTTTCTTAAAAAAACACATATACATGTCATCATGACGTAAATAAGGTAACGTCCAGGGGTAAAATAGTACTTTGAGTAGGTCTGACAGAATTTATACATCGACCAGAAACCTTAGATTTAGAACAAGTACAACCTAAATCCATCTACTTTCTTTCAGTATAGCTTTCTAAACCAGAGAAACTCAGGAGGCATGGGTGAGATCCAACTTCAAGTGATTAAAGCAACCTAAGACAGGTGATATTATATTTCCGTGTCTTCCAAATTTTTAGTTTTTGAATATATATTTTTTTAATTTATTTATTGTGATTCCTTTTAGAAGAAGAATCAGTGTTGTAATATATTCAGAAATTATTTAGAAGATAGGTGATCAGTCATCAGTATCTAAGATCTATGTCTGATGTTACAGTGAATTTCAATTTCCTTTTAGAAGAAGGTTTCCCAAACCGGATCTGTTTCCGAAAACAGTTTAAACACAGACTTTTTCTCTGTGTATAATCTATCTATAAAACACAAGTATTAAGGAGAGACATCAGACGGAATACACATCAACACTAGTCTAAGGTGAGTGATTATTTTTATTTTCCTTTGGTATTTGAGTTTTTCTAATTTATCCATGGAGGAGGATCTGAACGAAGATGTTAGATTAGAAATCTTTTCCCATCTGCCTCCGGAGCCAATTTTGAAGTGCAAGCTTGTATGCAAATCATGGGAAAACCTCCTCTCTCACAAAAAAGTGGGTCTTCTTTTTTTGATTGGAGAATATGGGAAAAGAAACCTTCAACTTTACTTTGGATATTATGATGAAATTTTTGGTAAGGCAAGTTCTGCACCTGAGGAATTTTCTTACCGGAGTCTTACAAAGATCAATCACCCCTGTTATTAATCAGCGAAGAAAACATTTATGGGTAGATCAAATTGTTAATTCCTGCAATGGTTTGGTTTGTTTAAAATTACCCCACCACGGAATCAATGATCCTGTCTACATCTTCAATCCTGCCACTACGGAATACATTAACCTTCCTCATTTGAAACGTAGATCTGGTTACGTAATTAGTGGATTCGGCTACCATCCTTTGAGTAATGAGTACAAAGTCGTACGAATCCATTACCCGAATAGATTATACGACTTTGTGCCAAACCCCAAAGGATTTGTTGAGATGTACACCCTTGGGCGTAACACTGAAAGCTGGAGAAGCATCGGGGAAGTCAGCTACTTATTGTGCAAGAGGGGTGTTCTTGCAAATGGATCGCTATACTGGTTAGACTATGAGCAAAATAAGATCCTTGCTTTTAATTTAGCAAATGAAGAATTCCGATGGCTCCCGTCTATGCCACAATGTTTCAGTGGAAGCACAAAGACGCCCAGACACCTAATCAAGGTATTGGGAGGAGATTTATGTCTTGTCCATTCAGATGTAGATCATCCAATGGACATATGGTCATACAAATTTAAGGAGAAGAAAACTGAAGAAGAGGACTATCAACCCTGGAGCTGGAGCTTGGAGATCCGTATACCAAGTTCAGTTAACACCAAGGCTGTTTTTCTTGAGCCGTTTGCCCTCACAAGAGACAATGGAGTTCTATTGTGGAATGAAACAAGCCTTTTTTGTTATGACACAAAAGCTGAAAATTTGAAGAAGATTGTGGATGAAAGCTGGCACGAATTTAGCACTTTTCAAGGAGTCCCGCATATGAATAGCCTTCTTTCAATGAAATCTCTAGGTGGAAAGTTAAGCACTAGAAAAGTGCAGCACAAGGAAAAGAAGATGCCCAAAACGAGTAAGATTATAATAGATGATTAAGAGACAGCTCTCATAGTTGAGGTCAGAGTTGTTAAAAATATAAGCTAATTTGTGATGTACACAGCTCCATAAACTAAGAAAAGCCCATAACAAACTAATATTAATCCAGCCCAAAAAAAAAAAAAAAAAAAAAAAAAGCTAGTGTACTCTTTATCTAGCATCTTCGGTTACTATTCGGAGAATTCCTTCTCTAGAATTTTCAAAGTCTTTTAGTCACGTGCTTCTAGAGAAGCCATTTTCTACACAATTCTTGTAGTGACGGTCAAGTAGTAGAGAACTCTAGAGTCAGCTAGAGTGGTCCGTTAGACTACATTTCTAGAAGAAGTCCCTAGACAAATCGAGTGGTGATATGTCGGTTGGTAATGCCTATAAATAGGCAGTCGATGGGTTCATTTGTAACCATCCAAAAAAACTCAATCAAGTATCCAAAAAACCAACTCAAGTAAGTTAGCAAGTTAGTAAAGAGTGAGAGCTAGAGTTAGAGTGAGAGCTAAAGAGTCCTCCTTGTAAACATAGTGAGCCAAAGAGCTACACTAAATTTCCTTGTAAACATTTTCATTTCCAAAGTAATATAAGCCTCACTTTTTCAAATAACTAACCTCTTTTTCAAAACTTTTTTCCTAATCCATTTCCATAAACCCATTACACTTCCGCTTTGCGCCAACAAATTTGGTATCAGAGCCAACTTAACCCATTAATCCCAAAACTCCACCCATGGCAATTAACCAAGGTTTTAATTATGCCCAAAATCTAATTCCAATTTTTGATGGTGAGAGTTATGATTATTGGAGTTTACAAATGAAGACACTATTCATTTCACAAGATCTATGGGATTTTGTGGAAGATGGTTACTTGGTACCCGAGTCGGCAGCAGTTCTGGCATCATGGACTGACGCACAGAAAAAGGAGTATAAGGAAAATAAGAAGAAGGATGCTAAAGCACTACTTTTTCTACAACAAGGAGTAACCAAAGCAATTTTTCCTCGAATTTCGGTGGCAAAAACTTCAAAAGAGGCCTGGAATATTCTCAAAGTAGCATTCCAAGGATCAGAAAAGGTAATCTCCATTAAACTACAAAATTTATGGCGAGATTTTGATAATTTACTCAAGAAAGAAAATGAAACTATCCAGAACTTCTTTTCAAGAGTTACTGGATTAGTAAATCAAATTAGTAGTTATGGAGATACCATAGAAAATAAGAGAGTTGTAGAAAAGATTTTAAGAAGCTTACCTTTCAAGTTCGATCATATTGTCGCTGCCATTGAGGAGTCAAAAAATTTATCGACTCTCTAGGTACACGAATTAATGGGTTCACTCGAGGAGCACGAGAAAAGGATAAATAGGTTCGCGGAGCAGCCGTTGGAGCAGGCATTTCAATCAAAAATAAATTTCAAAGAAAAGAAAAATATGGAAGCCGAAAAAGAAAGCTCCAGAGGGGGATCATCATCCAACTCGCAATACGAGAAAGGGTCGACATCAAATCAAGGTCCCAGAAACTTCTACCGCGGACGGGGAAGAGGAAAAGGAGGTTATAAAAATAACAACCAAAGGTACGGAAAAAATTACTCCTCAAATCTCCGATGCAATGTTTGCAAAAGGTTTGGCCATCCAACTGAAAATTGCAGATACAAGTGCACAAGGTGTGATAAATTAAATCACATGGAAAAGGATTGTTGGTTTAAAAATAATGAAACCAACTATTCCGAGAAAAAAGATTCTCAAAATCAAGTATTTTATTCCTGCCTCACCTGGCAACAATATGCGCAAGGTATATGGTACGTCGACAGTGGATGCAGTAGCCATATGACAAGAAATAAAGAATATTTCGTGAAGTTGGAGGAGCAAGAGATTCCACCAGTTAAACTCGGAGATGGAAAGTACCAAAATGTTGAAGGAAGAGGAGTCATATCCGTACGAACAAGGTCAGGTAAAACTCGATACATATCTGATGTTCTTTATGTTCATGGCCTAGCTCAAAATTTATTAAGTGTTGGACAACTTATAAATAAAGGGTACTCACTACATTTTGAAGATGGAGAATGCACAATTTATGATAAAATTAATAAGCAATTGGTGGCAAAGGTAAAAATGACAGAAAATTTCGTCTTTTCCCTATCTATGCCATCAATTGGAAATTGTGCAATGAGTACCGATCATATCGATGAATGCAAGTTATGGCATTTGAGATACGGGAATCTCAACTACAGATCCTTGAAGGTTCTAAAATCAAAGAACATGGTAATTGGTCTTCCTAATATCAGCGGTGGAGATAAAGTATGTGAAGGTTGTATTCTTTGGAAGTTTCATAGACTTCCGTTCACCAAAAAATCGTGGAGAGCAAGAAGGACCCTCGAATTGGTGCACGCCGATATATGTGGTCCGACAAGAACAACTTCACTCAACAACAGAAGATATTTTCTCTTATTCGTGGACGACTATACCAGGATGATGTGGGTGTATATCCTCGAGCAAAAGTCCGAGGCATCCACTAAATTCCTAGAGTTCAAGGCGTTGGCAGAGAAGAAAAGTGGTCATCAACTAAAGGTTTTCCGTACAGACCGTGGTGGAGAATTTACTTCAAATAAATTTATCAACTACTGCAAAGAAAATGGAATAAAAAAGGAGCTTACTGTTCGATACACTTCACAGCAAAACGGCGTCGCGGAAAGGAAAAATCGTACGATCGTAGAAATGGCTCGCAGTATGCTAAAAGCAAGGAAGCTACCTAACAGTTACTGGGCTGAAGCAGTCAACACGGCGGTCTACATCCTTAATCGTTCGCCAACAAAAGCAGTTCTCAACAAAACTCCATATGAAGCTTGGCATAAGAAAAAGCCTGAGGTAACTTGTTTCAGAATTTTTGGTTGCGTAGCATACTCCCATATTCCATCCCAACATAGGGAAAAGTTCGATGAAAAAGGAGAAAAGTTAATATTCGTCGGATACAGCGAAGAGTCTAAAGCATATAGACTTATAAAGCCAGACACAAAGGAACTGGTAATTTCAAGAGATGTTATCTTTGATGAATTCAAATCATGGGATTGGAATGATGAACCAGACAACCACGAGTTACCACTACTCATTGAAGACGAGCCAGATCAGCCACGCCAGGAAGAAAGTACTCCACCAGCAAGCCCGAGGTCTCCTAGTCCAACACAACAAAGCCCAAGTTCATCAGAAGCAAGTACCACACCTAGAAGGGTGCGTTCCCTAGTAGATATTTATAATACAACTAATTGTGCATTTATAGCACTAGAACCTCATAAATATGAGGAAGCGGCAAAAGAAGAAGAATGGAGAAACGCCATGGATGAAGAAATGCGAGTAATTGAGAAAAATAAGACATGGGAGCTTGTTAATCAGCCAACAGACAAAGAAATAATTGGTCTGAAGTGGGTGTACAAGACAAAATATAATGAAAATGGGTCAATTCAAAAGCACAAGGAAAGGCTAGTTTCAAAAGGATATTCCCAGCAACCAGGAATTGACTACAACGAGACATTCTCCCCAGTCGCTCGCATGGAAACAATCCGGATGGTGTTAGCTTTGGCAGCTCAACTCAAAATGAAGGTCTACCAATTGGATGTAAAGTCGGCGTTCCTAAATGGAGAACTTGAAGAAGAGGTGTACGTTGAACAACCTCAAGGATATGTCTGAAAAGGAAAAGAAAAAATGGTTTATCGTCTCCGGAAAGCACTATATGGTCTCAAGCAAGCACCGCGTGCATGGAACAGCAAAATAGACAAATACTTCCGAGATAATGGATTTGAAAAAAGTCCAAGTGAGCCATCCCTCTACATAAGAAAACAAGGTACGGATTTCCTAATCGTCTGTCTCTACGTTGATGATTTAATTTATGCCAGCACAAAACAAGATATGGCAGAAAAATTTAAGAAAGAGATGATGAAAGAATATGAGATGACAGACTTAGGACTTATGCGATATTTTCTTGGGATTCAAGTAAAACAATCTTCAGAAGAAATAGTCATTTCCCAAGAAAAATATGCAGAAGACATACTGAAAAGGTTCAACATGATGGATTGCAAACCAATTGCAACTCCAATGGGTGCCAATGAGAAATTGGTAAAAAATGATGGAGCAACTAAAGTGGATCCAACCTTATTAAGAAGTCTAGTCGGCTCACTGATCTATTTGACAAATACAAGGCCAGACATCGTCAATGCAACCAGCATTGTTTCTCGGTTTATGAGCGAGCCAAGCAAGTTACACTACGCCGCTGCAAAGAGGATTCTTCGGTATATCAAGGGAACAAAGGACTTTGGCATCAAGTATACAAGAGAAGAAGATAATAATTTAATTGGCTTCACAGATAGCGATTGGGAAAGCTCTATT
Organism: Papaver bracteatum; assembly: GCA_023529315.1. Classification (NCBI taxonomy): domain Eukaryota; kingdom Viridiplantae; phylum Streptophyta; class Magnoliopsida; order Ranunculales; family Papaveraceae; genus Papaver; species Papaver bracteatum. Next base: position 203,058 of record JAJJWX010004602.1, read on the forward strand.
GAAGACCGAAAGAGCACATCAGGCCATGTTTTTTGTATGGGCACAAAAGTTATCTCTTGGAGTTCTAAAAAACAAAGTACGGTAGAACTATCGTCAGCCGAATCAGAGTACATAGCAGCAACAAGTGCAACATGTGAAGCAGTATGGTTGAGAAGAATAATGACCGACATACAACAAAGGAAAAAGCAGCCGACAACTATCTACTGTGACAATATGTCTACAATTGCAATGACAAAAAATCCAGTCTTCCACGGAAGAACGAAACACATAGAGATACGACACCACTTCATCAGAGAGCTGGTCGAAAACAAGGAAATAGAGCTCCAATTCTGTCCAACAAATGAGCAAAATGCCGACATTTTCACAAAAGCAGTCACGGTGGATAAGTTCAATCATTTCAGAGAAAAGCTTAACATCACAAATTAAGAGGGGGTGTTAAAAATATAAGCTAATTTGTGATGTACACAGCTCCATAAACTAAGAAAAGCCCGTAACAAACTAATATTAATCCAGCCCAAAAAAAAAAAAAAAAAAAAAAAAAAAAGCAAAAGCTAGTGTACTCTTTATCTAGCATCTTCGGTTACTATTCGGAGAATTCCTTCTCTAGAATTTTCTCAGTCTTTTAGTCACGTGATTCTAGAGAAGCCATTTTCTACACAATTCTTGTAGTGACGGTCAAGTAGTAGAGAACTCTAGAGTCAGCTAGAGTGGTCCGTTAGACTACATTTCTAGAAGAAGTCCCTAGACAAATCTAGTGGTGATATGTCGGTTGGTAATGCCTATAAATAGGCAGTCGATGGGTTCATTTGTAACCATCCAAAAAAACTCAATCAAGTATCCAAAAAACCAACTCAAGTAAGTTATCAAGTTAGTAAAGAGTGAGAGCTAGAGTTAGAGTGGGAGCGAAAGAGTCCTCCTTGTAAACATAGTGAGCCAAAGAGCTACACTAAATTTCCTTGTAAACATTTTCATTTCCAAAGTAATACAAGCCTCACTTTTTCAAATAACCAACCTCTTTTTCAAAACTTTTTTCCTAATCCATTTCCATAAACCCATTACACTTCCGCTTTGCGCCAACAAGAGTTGCGAGCCTTTGCTCCTAAGAATTTTTGTGCACCTCTCTAAGGAGTGCTTTTTAGGATGTTGTTGTAAGTTCTTAATTGCCATTATGAGTGCAGTTATGTGTTTCAACACGTTGATGTGATGTGATGTATGCCTTATGTATTATTATTATTTATAATAAAAAAAAGAAAAGAAAATTATTATCGTTGTACTGTGCTGAGCATCTAAAAATTATTATTATTGTTTTACGAGTTAAAGTCGAATTGGACTTTGTAACCTTTGTTTGCATCTTTTGATATTAGGCTTAGTGTAATCGTCGCCAAGTCTTCTTTATGTTTTTTGCAGGTGTATATGTTAGAATTACCTCTAAACATGTTCTAAACATGTAGATTATTCTAGAAACAAAGAATATAAGGTTAGCCTCCATAGGAATAGTTGTTAGCCTCCAAAGGCATAGTTGATAGCCTCCAAAGGCATAGTTGTTAGCCTCCATAAGCATAGTTGTTAGCCTCCAAAGGCATAGTTGTTAGCCTCCATAGGCATAGTTCTCTTCTTCTCTTTATAAGCCTATAAATAGGCATTTGTAGTATCATTTGTAATATATCCAAAAATATCAAAAACATTGTATTAATGTTATCTAAATGAAAACTCATTCAATGAAACTCTTTGTTTTGATTCAATCTTGATATGGTATCAGAGCAAGGAGAAGGATCCTTGTATCTAGTGTTGAAACTTCTGCAATGGCAACCCCGTCGTCAATACAACATTAAACATAAGTCATCACTTGCACTCATTGTAGTAAACGTGGTCATACCAAAGACAACTGCTTTAAGATTATCGGAGTATCAGTTGGTGGGATAAATGCGATCCCAAGAAAAAGAATTCCTTGCGGCCCCTTTTGTGGTTAGTAATCTAACCTCCGCTATATGAAACAACCAATGGTAAGGTTTTTAATATTTCGCAAGTTGTTCCTAATAGCTCATGGATAATTGATTCGGGTTAGGTAAGGACCATATGACTTTTGATTCCGAGACAGGTTTCTCCTCTTAAAACATCCATACACAACTCCGTTTGCAGCAGATGGATCTTTAGCTCGAGTAATTGGAGAAAAATCATTAAATCTTACGGATACATTGAGTCTAGATTCCGTTTTAGTCGTTCCTAAATTATAATCTCGGTTCCCAAATTACTAAATCTTAAATTGTGTTGTTATCTTTTGGCCTAATTCTTGTGTTTAAGGACATTTGGATGCGGGGTTGGGAAAGCTATACTATTTGGAGTCAAAAATTTCGGAAAAGATTATCTAACGCTTTAGTTGTGAATTATTCAAGTTTGGTTATGGCATAGACGGTTAGGGCATGCTTCTTTTGTACTTAAGAAAGGCTTTATTTTCAAGATTGATGTTTCTAGTTTTCAATGTGAAGAATGTAAAGCTTATTACAGTTTCCATCAAGTTTAAATAAAAGTCCTATTCCATTCCACATAGTTATTCATTCGATGTTTGGGGGCCGTCTAAAGTTAACACTCTTGGAAGCGCACGATGGTTCGTCACCTTTATTGATGATTACTAGGATGACATGGGTTTGCTTGATGAAATCAAAAGATGAAGTGAATAATTTATTTCAGAGGTTTCACAAAATAGTCAACACACAATACAATACAAAGATTCAAGTTCTTCGAGTGACAACGGAGGCGAATATTTAATGCGATTTTCAGCATTATTTAAAGAATGTGGTATTGTTCATGGACAACTTGTCCTAATACTCCTCAACAAATGAGGTAGCTGAAAGGAAAAACCGTCCTTGCTTGAAGTTGTGCGCGCTCATTTAATATCAAGCTCATATCTTAGTTAACTTATTGGGGGTGAAGCTCTTGCCTCTGGACATATGTGATCAACGTACACCTTCCGGCTTTATCATTTTTCGGACACCTTTTCAAGCTCTCAGTGAGGCAGCAGTTTCACCAACAGTTCCAAACTTGCCTCCGCATGTTGTGTGTAGTATTTGTGCACACACAAGAACCAACGGAGCAAGTTATCTCCCGAGCTTTAAGATGTGTCTTCGTAGGATATCTTGCCAAATCGAGAAAGGATATAGGTCTTTACCATCCTCCAACTAAACGAATGTACATCACATTGGATGTTAAGTTTCACGAACACGTGATGTATTACTCAGAAATCTGAACTTCGAGGGGAGTATGAAGAAATTCGAGACTCTTGACTATGAAGAAGGCATCGAAGAAGATGTTGTTCTTGAAATTCAAAAGAACAGAAAGTTAGTGGGGAAGAAATTAACACAGATAATGAAATTGAAGCTATAAATGAAGTTGAAGAAGATAATGCATATAGATCGAGAAGATAATGCGATGAAGTTGAAGAAGATAATGATAGATCACCAACCCCAATCCAACCGTTCGCTGAAGATGTTCTTGAACTTGCAAAGAAACAATTGCAGAACGTCGGAATAGAGTATCCTAAATCTATGTATGAACACGATATTTCATCAAAAGATAAATATCCCATGAGTAATTATATCTCTAATCCGTGATCGAATCAAATGAAGTCATTTGTGAATCATTATCTCAGTAGTTATTCAACAGCGATGCAGGAAGCATTATCATGATCGAAATGGAGGAAGCTATGATCGATGAGATGAAATCCTTACAAAAAATAATGCTTGAGGACATGGTTGAATGTCAGGAAGGAAGAAAAGAGTCAGTGGGATAGTGCTTGAGTTTTCTATGAGTCAAATACAAGGCAATGATGGTGAAATTGAGCAGCTTTAAGAGCAAGATTGGTTGCTAAAGGTATAGCCAGACTTATGGTGTAGATTATAATGAGACATTCGCACATGTAGCTAAAATGAATACAGTGCACGTGCTTGTTGTCTCTTGCTGCAAATTTGGGTTGGCCATTGCAGATTTGATGTGAACGCCTTTTATGGAGATTTGTCGAAGAAGTGTATATCGCAGCTTCACCAGAATGATGCGAGTCGAAGTTGCCTGACGGAAAAGTTTCAGGTTAAACAAGTCATTGTATGGATCGAAACAATCTCCGAGGCGTGGTTTGGAAGATTTACCAAGTCTATGAGAGCATTTGGTTATCGTCGAGCAAAATTCGAATCATACTTTATTCTTAAAGAAAAATCGAGGTAAGATTACAGCTTTAATCATATATGTAGATGACATGATAGTTACAGAGATGATCAGAAGAAAAGAAAGGCTCCGAAATTATCTATCAAGTGAATTTGGATGAAGGATCTTGCTTCTTTAAAATACTTCCTTGGAATTAGGTATCTCGATCATGAGAAGGAATATTCTTGTCACAAAATATGCCCTTGATTTGTTGGAGGAAACAGGTATGACGGCATGTCAACTGTGGAGATACACCAGATAGAGCCAGGTTTGAAATTATGTTCGGATGGCAACCAAGTTACTGTTGATAAAGGAA
>JAJJWX010004603.1:0-38386 GCA_023529315.1 Papaver bracteatum
CGGTTGAGGGCCATGAATATATCTTAACGTTGTACCTTGGAAAGGTACAAGATTTCACACAGGTGTTCCATCATGGATTGTGCAGTCTTGCGCACAGAGTCTACAGAGATCATGCAACTTCGGACAGGAAGAGGGTCTCTGTGAACTCCTTCATTTCCCAATTGAAGCTCTCATGCTGCTATATTTTCCCTGAAGATTTCTTTCGACTTGTTGCAATCCTTAGTTGGGTGATGGACAAACCTATGATAACGGCAGTACTTAGGGTCTGCCATGTCTTTCTCAGTTGGTGGACGTCTGATAGGAGGTAGCTTGATAGCATCATCCTGAATCCATGCCTCCAAGAGTTCCATTACTTCATTTATCGGAAATGGGAAGCCTGTGTCTTCGGTGCTCTGCGCAGGATCTTTGCATGTTCCCTTTCGAGGCGAAGCTTTATGCGTTTGAGCCACACGCTTGGGTAGTTGTTCTGCGAAGGGCCAGTATTATACTGCTTGTTGATGAGGCACCTGTTTCAACAATTATCTCGTGAATCGTCGCTCCGAACGATCCTGGTTCTTTCCAATAATGTTGGGGCGGTAGTGGCTGAACGCTTGGCTGCTTCATGGAGCTCTGAGAACGTCTGGAATCCTAAGTTTTCCAGCAGGGAGCTATATATGGGTATCATTCCGTTGATGCATAATTCCACCAGCTGTCGTTTTGTGACATTTGGTTCATGGCAGTCCAACGCTTGTGTTCTGAACCTTTTGACAAAATCATTTGGATGTTCGTTATTCCGTTGGGTGATTCTCCCCTGGTCTGAGAAAGTAACTTGCTCAGATACAAAGAAGTACTTCTTGTAAAACGCGCTGACCATCTCACTCCAATTGGATATGCTGTCGGGCGCGATGTTGTTGTACCACGTATAGGCTCTCCCCGTAAGTGATTTGGAGAATTCCTTCAGGCGGAGAACGTGATTGTATTCGTGTTCTCCTAAGGATTTTAAAAATCGAGAGACGTGTTCACGAGCATTACCCGTACCATCGTAAAGGGTGAATTAAGGGGAGGTGTATCCCCTGGGAATAGGAATCCGCTGCACGTCTTGTGGATATGGAGGCTGTTGTCGATGCGCGTCCATCGGATTTTCTTTGCCACAATTTTGGAGGAGTCTCTCCAGATCTTCACGTGTAATAAAGTTGGATGATCGGCTCCTTTCCCTGAGACGCTCCTGGTCCCTTTATCTTGCGTGGTCAGCAGCATAAGACTCTTCGTTTAGGTAGGCTTGCGTAACTGAGGCACCTGCTACAGGTGTGCTGAACGTATTTCTTGTTGGCCTTGGGGCTGTCTCGACTCTTGCGGTAATCGATCGGTTAATGTTTTAAGTAAGGTGAGTACCTCCTTCTGAGTGGTTGCCATGTCTTCCTGAGCTTTAGCGAGGGTTTCTTGTCTCTCCATCAAGTCCACCATGGTGATAGGAGGTTGTCCTCCTTTGGGTCCTCCAGATCCTCGTCCTGAAGGGGGAGTAGCAGTTGTTCTGGTGACAGATGGAGGTGTCATGCTTGAGGAAATACCTGGATTTACATCCGCTCTAGCTCTTGTAATGGGAGGTGTCACACCTACTGGAGTGTCCGCTCCTGCTCCGCTGGTACTGATGGTAGAATACGCAACTCCACGGGACACGTTGGTTGTACTGGCGGGTTGTATAGTGACACCAGTAATTGGGATATCAGCGCTAGAAGTGATGTCGGCGCTACCTCCCTCGAGATTGGTTGCTGATCCAGATCTAAGATCCACCATTCTTGAAAATTAAAATGGTATTGAAGAGATATACTTCACAACCGATAGATTAACCTCCCACTGTGGTCGCCAATTGTTTGTGGGAGAAAACTACTTCTGCAGGTTTAGGTAATTTTGGGTGTATGTGGATGAGAAGTGAATTTAAACCTTCAACAAATGTGCTGCACGATGAGCACTTTTGATTCGAGAGATAATCTGTACAATTCTGGCCTAAACCGAAGACACGGCCGTTCCAGATTTGTTTCGGTCACATGTGAAGGATGTGAGGTTGATCTTAGGGAGGGAAGCGAAGAAGGTGTTGAGAGTATGAAGGTAAAGGCTATTTGATGACTTGTTAATAGAAGGTTGAGCAGGCGAGCAAATGTTGCAGGCAGGCCCTGAGTGTTGAATACGATGGTATTAACACTTGGTTTTTTCTGTGTTGTTGGAAATAAGGAGGAGAACCTATTTATACAAGTCGATAAGCCTTCATCACGTCTCTCATGGGAAAGTGGAGGAAGTGGAGTGATGGAGTAAGTGGAGTTGTGTGTTAGTGTCACACGGTAGCTTGCCCACTTCTCCTATCATCGCTAATCGCCCATGTTTCCCTGACACGATCTTGTGATGGCGTGTTGCACGCTGCACGCTATAAACCGCCAGACCAATACCCCAGTTTGTATCCCCCAATTGTGACGTGATTAACGTCTCGAGTGAGTAATAGGACCCACATAAGGTAGCAAACGGTGCTAGGTAAAATAATCAAGTTGCTTGTAGGCGTATATTGTATGCATGCGGTGCATTAAATATGCTTAACATGCTTGAATCCTACACAACCTTGATGAAAAGATTGCAAGTTGAAGTGACTCAACTAGCTATGTTCAGGTGTTGTTCGGAGGTCGCATGAGCAGGACCCACCTTGGCCGGTTATGCCATGGGGAAGTGTGGAAGATGGTGATCACGGTGATCCCTTGTTTGCCACCTAACGCCCTTCCTATGCTATTCATCCAAGCATGCGAACTTGGACGGACGAGATTGATGGTGGAATAACCGTTGGATTAGGGTTTGGAAGGCTTGCAAGCCTCCCTTTTCACCCTAACGGTTTTCAGCCTTGGGAGGCGTGCATGGAGTGGCCGATCGGTCCAGCAGGTAGGCGGTACGCCACTCCACATGCCCATGCTTATTGGAATTCAACCAGAGCAATCTAAGTCGCTCGTTTCAGCCTGCGATGATGGACATCCGAGATTAGAAGGGGGCCGTGCATGCTACCTTTGGGCGCACAAATCGAGACGGCTAGCTGCAACCATTCGCGCCCGATTGGTTGGCCGTGTAGCTGGGCCCACAGTGGATATGCTGGTATGGTCGGCCGGCTAATCCCGCCTTCCTTTGGCTTCCGTTCGTTTGTCTCAAAGTGGCTGCCTGCGACTACTTGATGCAAACTCTAATTTAGGGTTTCCGACCGGTTACCTACATCCGACCCTCTTTTGGTGAGGTCGATGGTGCGAGGGGAATGTTGGGACGACGGTGAGCATGTGCGTGCGCACTACTCGGTCCCGTGTGTGATCTAGGCCGTCCAACCATGCCCGCGAAGTTGGACAGATGAGATCTATTTTTGAGTTTGTATTCAGCAGGTGAGACTAACATGGGTAGTCTTGCATGCATTCAACGGGGTTAATATAACCCGGCGTCAGGTAGCTTACGGGTGTTTGCATGTCAAACACAAGGCTTTGAGCAGGGCATTAATTGAAATGCTGCAAACCTACAGAAAATCGGGATGGTTGCTACATGCTCCGCTCTGGGTAGGTTATAATTCTCAGGGATGGTTGCACATGCTCCAATGAATTATCATGGTGAGAAATATTCATCACCTGAAGGCTATATCCTTTACAGGACGTCAGCTTACAAAAATTGGCTTTTTATAATTTTAGCCTTTAAATAGAAATCCACCATCAACACCGGGGTGTTTAAATCAGTTAAATTTCATCTTCCGTTCACCGAGATGACGAACTCGGCTCTAACTATGGTAATCTTTGATCATGGGATGTTGAAATCAGATTAATTTCATGTTCAGTTCACCGGGATGACGAACTCGGGTCTAACTTTGGTAATCATTGATCATGGGTTGTTCAAATCAGATAAATTTCATCTACAGTTCACCGGGATGACAAACGCAGGTCTAACTCTGGTAATCTTTGATCCGGGGATGTTAAAATCTGATAAATTTCATCTTCCGTTCACCGGGATGACAAACTCGGGTCTAACTCTTGTAATCTTTGACCTGGGGTGTTGAAATCAGTTAAATTTCATCTTCCGTTCACCGGGATAACGAACTCGGGTCTAACTCTGGTAATCTTTGATCATGGGATGTTGAAATCAGATTAATTTCATCTCCCGTTCACAGGGATGACAAACTCAGGTCTTACCAGAGTTAAATCTTTGACCCGAGGTGTTGAAATCAGTTAAATTTCATCTTCCGTTCACCGGGATGACGAACTCGGCTCTAACTCTGGTAATCTTTGATCATGGATGTTGAAATCAGATAAATTTCATCTTCAGTTCACTGGGATGACGAACTCGGGTCTAACTCTGGTGATTTTTGGTCATGGGTTGTTCAAATCGGACAAATTTAATCTTCAGTTCACCGGGATGACGAACTCGGGTCTAACTCTGGTAATCTTTGATCATGGGTTGTTCAAATCAGATAAAATTCATCTTCCGTTCACCGGGATGACAAAGTTGGGTCTAACTCTGGTAATCTTAGACCTAGGGTGTTGAAATCAGTTAAATTTCATCTTCAGTTCACCGGGATGACGAACTCGGGTCTAACTCTGGTAATATTTGATCATGGGTTGTTCAAATCGGATAAATCTCATCTTCAGTTCACCGGGATGACAAACTCAGGTCTAACTCTGGTAATATTTGATCCAGGGAGGTTAAAATCTGATAAATTTCATCTTCCGTTCCCCAGGATGACAAACTCAGGTCTAACTCTGGTAATCTTTGAACCGGGGTGTTGAAATCAGTTAAATTTCATCTTCCGTTCACCGGGATGACGAACTCGGGTCTAACTCTGGTAATCTTTGAACATGGGATGTTGAAATCAGATAAATTTCATTTTCATTTCACCGGGATCACGAACTCGGGTCTAACTCTGGTAATCTTGTATCATGGGTTGTTCAAATCGGATAAATTTCATCTTCAGTTCACCGGGATGACAAACTCGGGTCTAACTCTGGTAATCTTTGATCCAGGGATGTTGAAATCTGATAAATTTCATCTTCCGTTCACCGGGATGAGAAACTCGTGTCTAACTCTTGTAATCTTTGACCCGGGGTGTTGAAATCAGATAAATTTTATCTTCCGTTCACCGGGATGACGAACTCGGGTCTAACTCCGATAATCTTTGATCATGGGATGTTGAAATCAGATTAATTTCATCTCCCGTTCACCGGGATGACAAACTCAGGTCTTACCAGAGTTAAATCTTTGACCCGGGGTGTTGAAATCAGTTAAATTTCATCTTCCGTTCACCGGGATGACGAACTCGTCTCTAACTCTGGTAATTTTTGATCATGGGATGTTAAAATCAGATAAATTTCATCTTCAGTTCACCGGGATGACGAACTCGGGTCTAACTCTGGTAATCTTTGATCATGGGTTGTTCAAATCGGATAAATTTCATCTTCAGTTTACCGGGATGACAAACTCGGGTCTAACTCTGGTAATCTTTGATCCAGGGATGTTGAAATCTGATAAATTTCATCTTCCGTTCACCGGGATGACAAACTCGGGTCTAAATCTTGTAATCTTTGACCCGGGGTGTTGAAATCAGTTAAATTTCATCTTCCGTTCACCGGGATGACGAACTCGGGTCTAACTCTGGTAATCTTTGATCATGGGATGTTGAAATCAGATAAATTTCATCTTCATTTCAAGGAGGATGACGAACTCGGTCTAACTCTTGTAATCTTGTATCATGGGTTGTTCAAATCGGATAAATTTCATCTTCCGTTCACCGGGATGACAAACTCGGGTCTAACTCTGGTAATCTTTGATCATGGGATGTTGAAATCTGATAAATTTCATCTTCCGTTCACCGGGATGAGAAACTCGTGTCTAACTCTTGTAATCTTTGATCCGGGGTGTTGAAATCAGATAAATTTTATCTTCCGTTCACCGGGATGACAAACTCGGGTCTAACTCCGATAATATTTGATCATGGGATGTTGAAATCAGATTAATTTCATCTTCCGTTCAATAGGATGACAAACTCGAGTCTTACTCAGTTAAATCTTTGACCTGGGGTGTTGAAATCAGTTAAATTTCATCTTCCGTTCACCGGGATGACGAACTCGGCTCTAACTCTGGTAATTTTTGATCATGGGATGTTAAAATCAGATAAATTTCATCTTCAGTTCACCGGGATGACGAACTCGGGTCTAACTCTGGTAATCTTTGATCATGGGTTGTTCAAATCGGATAAATTTCATGTTCAGTTCACCGGGATGACAAACTCGGGTCTAACTCTGGTAATCTTTGATTCAGGGATGTTGAAATCTGATAAATTTCATCTTCGTTCACCGGGATGACAAACTCGGGTCTAACTCTTGTAATATTTGACCCGGGGTGTTAAAATCAGTTAAATTTCATCTTCCGTTCACCGGGATGATAAACTCGGGTCTAACTCTGGTAATCTTTGATCATGGGATGTTGAAATCAGATTAATTTCATCTCCCGTTCACCGGGATGACAAACTCAGGTCTTACCAGAGTTAAATCTTTGACCCGGGGTGTTGAAATCAGTTAAATTTCATCTTCCATTCACCGGGATGACGATCTCGGCACTAACCCTCGTAATCTATGATCATGGGATGTTGAAATCAGAAAAATTTCGTCTTCAGTTCACCGATATGACGAACTCGGGTCTAACTCTGGTAATGTTTGATCATGGGTTGTTCAAATCGGATAAATTTCATCTTCAGTTCACCGGGATGACAAACTCGGGTCTAACTCTGGTAATCTTTGATCCGGGGATGTGAAATCTGATAAATTTCATCTTCCGTTCACCGGGATGACAAACTCGGGTCTAACTCTTGTAATCTTTGACCCGGGGTATTTAAATCAGTTAAATTTCACCTTCCGTTCACCGGGGTGACGAACTCGGGTCTAACTCTGGTAATATTTGATCATGGGATGTTGAAATCAGATAAATTTCATCTTCAGTTTACCGGGATGACGAACTCGGGTCTAACTCTGGTAATCTTTGATCATGGGTTGTTCAAATCGGATAAATTTCATCTTCAGTTCACCAGGATGACAAACTCGGGTCTAACTTTGGTAATCTTTGATCCAGGGATGTTGAAATATGATAAATTTCATCTTCCGTTCACCGGGATGACAAACTCGGGTCTAACACTTGTAATCTTTGACCCGGGGTGTTGAAATCAGTTAAATTTCACCTTCCGTTCACCGGGATGACGAACTCGGGTCTAACTCTGGTAATCTTTGATCATGGGATGTTGAAATCAGATAAATTTCATCTTCAGTTCATGGGAATGACGAACTCGGGTCTAACTCTGGTAATCTTTGATCATGGGTTGTTCAAATCGGATAAATTTCATCTTCAGTTCACCAGGATGACAAACTCGGGTCTAACTCTGGTTATCTTTGATCATGGGATGTTGAAATCAAATTAATTTCATCTCCCGTTCACCCGTATGACAAACTAAGGTCTTACCAGAGTTAAATCTTTGACCCGAGGTGTTGAAATCAGTTAAATTTCATCTTCCGTTCACCGGGATAACGAACTCGGCTCTAACTCTTGTAATCTTTGATCATGGGATGTTGAAATCAGATAAATTTCATCTTCTGTTCACCGGGATGATGAACTCGGGTCTAACTCTGGTAATCTTTGATCATGGGTTGTTCAAATCGGATAAATTTCATCTTCAGTTCACCGGGATGACGAACTCGTGTCTAACTCTGGTAATCTTTGATCATGGGTTGTTCACATTAAATAAATTTCATCTTTCATTCACCGGGATGACAAACTCGGGTCTAACTCTGGTAATCTTTGACCTGGGCTGTTGAAATCAGTTAAATTTCATCTTCAGTTCACCGGGATGACGAACTCGACCCTAACTCTGGTAATCTTTTATCCGGGGTGTTGAAATCAGTTAAATTTCATCTTCCGTTCACCGGGATGACAAAATGGTAATGTTTGATCCGGGGATGTTGAAATCCCTTAAATTTCATCTTCCGTTCACCGGGATAACAAACTACGGTCTAACTCTGGTAATCTTTGACCCGGGGTGTTGAAATCAGTTAAATTTCATCTTTCGTTCACCGGGATGAATAAATGGTAATCTTTGATCCGGGGATGTTGAAATCTGATAAATTTTATCTTCCGTTCACCGGGATGACAATCTCGGGTCTAACTCTTGTAATCTTTGACCCGGGGTGTTGATATCAGTTAAATTTCATCTTCCGTTCACTGAGATGACGAACTCGGGTCTAACTCTGGTAATCTTTGATCATGGGTTGTTGAAATAAGATTAATTTCATCTCCCGTTCACAGGGATGACAAACTCAGGTCCCACTAGAGTTAAATCTTTGACCTGGGGTGTTAAAATCAGTTAAATTTCATCTTCCGTTCACCGGGATGACAAACTCGGGTCTAACTCTTGTAATCTTTGACCCGGGGTATTTAAATCAGTTAAATTTCACCTTCCGTTCACCGGGGTGACGAACTCGGGTCTAACTCTGGTAATATTTGATCATGGGATGTTGAAATCAGATAAATTTCATCTTCAGTTCACCGGGATGACGAACTCGGGTCTAACTCTGGTAATTTTTGATCATGGGTTGTTCAAATCGGATAAATTTCATCTTCAGTTCACCGGGATGACAAACTCGGGTCTAACTCTTTTAATATTTGATCCGGGGATGTTGAAATCTGATAAATTTCATCTTCCGTTCACCGGGATGACAAAATCGGATCTAACTCTTGTAATCTTTGACCCGGGGTGTTGAAATCAATTAAATTTCATGTTCCGTTCACCGGGATGATGAACTCGGCTCTAACTCTAGTAATCTTTGATCATAGGATGTTGAAATAAGATAAATTTCATCTGCAGTTCACCGGGATTATGAACTCGTGTCTAACTCTGGTATTCTTTGATCATGGGTTGTTCAAATCGGATAAATTTCATCTTCAGTTCACCGCGATGACGAACTCGGGTCTAACTCTGGTAATATTTGATCATGGGTTGTTCAAATCAGATAAATTTCATCTTCCGTTCACCGAGATGACAAACTCGGGTCAAATTCTGGTAATCTTTGACCTGGGCTGTTAAAATCAGTTAAATTTCTGGTTCAGTTCACCGGGATGACGAACTAGGGTTTAACTATGGTAATCTTTGATCATGGGTTGTTCAAATAAAAAAAAAAATCATCTTCAGTTCACCGGGATGATAAACTCGGGTCTAATTCTGGTTATCTTTGATCCGGGGATGTTGAAATCATATAAATTTTATTTTCCGTTCACCGAGATGACAAACTCGGGTTTAACTCTGGTAATCTTTGATCATGGGATGTAGAAATAAGATAAATTTTATCTTCCGTTCACCAGGATGACAAACTCAGGTCTAACTCTGGTAATCTTTGATCTGGGGATGTTGAAATCTGATAAATTTCATCTTCAGTTCACCGGGATGGTCTAACTTTGGTAATCTTTGATCATGGGTTGTTCAAATCGGATAAATTTCATCTTCAGTTCACCGAGATGACAAACTCGGGTCTAACTCTGGTGATCTTTGATCCGGGGATGTTGAAATCTGATAAATTTCATCTTCCGTTCACTGGGATGATGAACTCGGGTCTAACTCTGGTAATCTTTGATCATGGGTTGTTCAAATCGGATAAATTTCATCTTCAGTTCACTGGGATGACAAACTCGAATCTAACCCTGGTAATCTTTGATCCGGGGATGTTGAAATCTGATAAATTTTATCTTCCGTTCACCGGGATGACAAACTCGGGTCTAACTCTGGTCATCTTTGATCATGGGATGTTGAAATATGATAAATTTCATCTTCCATTCACCGGGATGACAAACTCTGGTCTAACTCTTGTAATCTTTGTTCATGGGATGTGGAAATCTGATAAATTTAATCTTCAGTTCACCGGGATGACGAACTCGGGTCTAACTCTGGTAATCTTTGATCATGGGATGTTGAAATCAGATAAATTTCATCTCTAGTTCACCGGGATGACGAACTCAGGTCTAACTCTGGTAATATTTGATCATGGGTTGTTCAAATCAGATAAATTTCATCTTCCGTTCACCGGGATGACAAACTCGGGTCTAATTATGGTAATCTTTGATCCGGGGGTGTTGAAATCTGATAAATTTCATCTTACGCTCACTGGGATGACGAACTCGGGTCTAACTCTGGCAATCTTTGATCATGGGTTGTTCAAATCGGATAAATTTCATCTTCAGTTCACCGGGATGACAAACTCGGGTCTAACTCTGGTAATCTTTGATCCGGGATGTTGAAATCTGATAAGTTTCATCTTCCGTTCATCGGGATGACAAACTCGGGTCTAACTCTGGTAATCTTTGATCATGGGATGTTGAAATCTGATAAATTTCATCTTCCGTTCACCGGGATGATAAACTCTGGTCTAACTCTTGTAATCTTTGATCATGGGATGTGGAAATCTGATAAATTTCATCTTCAGTTCACCGGGATGACGAACTCGGGTCTAAATCTGGTAATCTTTGATCATGGGTTGTTCAAATTGGACAAATTTCATCTTCCGTTCACCAGGATGACAAACTCAGGTCTAACTCTGGTAATCTTTGACCCGGGGTGTTGAAATCAGTTAAATTTCATCTTCCGTTCAACGGGATGACAAAATGGTAATCTTTGATCCGGGGATGTTGAAATCCCATCAATTTCATCTTCCGTTCACCGGGATAACAAACTTCGGTCTAACTCTGGTAATCTTTGACCTGGGCTATTGAAATCAGTTAAATTTCATCTTCAGTTCACCGGGATGACAAACTCAGGTCTAACTCTGGTAATATTTGATCCAGGGAGGATGAAATCTGATAAATTTCATCTTCCGTTCACCGGGATGACAAACTCAGGTCTAACTCTGGTAATATTTGACCCGGTGTGTTGAAATCAGTTAAATTTCATCTTCCGTTCACCAGGATGACGAACTCGGGTCAAACACTGGTAATCTTTGTTCATGGGATGTTGAAATCAGATAAATTTCATCTTCCGTTCACCGGGATGACAAACTCAGGTCTTACCAGAGTTAAATCTTTGACCTGGGGTGTTGAAATCAGTTAAATTTCATCTTCCGTTCACCGGATGACGAACTCGGGTCTAACTCTAGTAATCTTTGAACATGGGATGTTGAAATCAGATAAATTTCATCTTCAGTTCACCGGAATGACGAACTCGGGTCTAACTCTGGTAATCTTTGATCATGGGTTGTTTAAATCGGATAAATTTCATCTTGATGTTTCACCAGGATGACAAACTCGGGTCTAACTCTTGTAATCTTTGATCCGGGGATGTTGAAATCGATAAATTTCATCTTCCGTTCTAAGGGATGACAAATTTCATCGGATCTAACTCTTGTAATCTTTGACATGGGTTGTTGAAATCAATTAAATTTCATCTTCCGGGGGTTCATTTCATCTTCCGGGATGATGAAATCGCTCTAACTCTTGTAATCTTTGATCATAGGATGTTGAAATCAGATAAATTTCATCTTCGTTCACCGGGATGGATGAAGAACTTTGATCATAGGATGTTGGTCTAACTCTGGAATTCTTTGATCATGGGTTGTTCAAATCGGATAAATTTCATCTTCAGTTCACCGCGATGACGAACTCGGGTCTAACTCTGGTAATATTTGATCATGGGTTGTTCAAATCAGATAAATTTCATCTTCCGTTCACCGAGATGACAAACTCGGGTCTAATTCTGGTAATCTTTGACCTGGGCAGTTAAAATCAGTTAAATTTCATGTTCAGTTCACCGGGATGACGAACTAGGGTTTAACTATGGTAATCTTTGATCATGGGTTGTTCAAATAAAAAAAAAATCATCTTCAGTTCACCGGGATGATAAACTCGGGTCTAATTCTGGTTATCTTTGATCCGGGGATGTTGAAATCATATAAATTTTATTTTCCGTTCACCGAGATGACAAACTCGGGTTTAACTCTGGTAATCTTTGATCATGGGATGTTGAAATCAGATAAATTTTATCTTCCGTTCACCAGGATGACAAACTCAGGTCTAACTCTGGTAATCTTTGATCTGGGGATGTTGAAATCTGATAAATTTCATCTTGTTCACCGGGATGAGGATGGTCTAACTTTGGTAATCTTTGATCATGGGTTGTTCAAATCGGATAAATTTCATCTTCAGTTCACCGAGATGACAAACTCGGGTCTAACTCTGGTGATCTTTGATCCGGGGATGTTGAAATCTGATAAATTTCATCTTCCGTTCACTGGGATGATGAACTCGGGTCTAACTCTGGTAATCTTTGATCATGGGTTGTTCAAATCGGATAAATTTCATCTTCAGTTCACTGGGATGACAAACTCGAATCTAACCCTGGTAATCTTTGATCCGGGGATGTTGAAATCTGATAAATTTTATCTTCCGTTCACCGGGATGACAAACTCGGGTCTAACTCTGGTCATCTTTGATCATGGGATGTTGAAATATGATAAATTTCATCTTCCATTCACCGGGATGACAAACTCTGGTCTAACTCTTGTAATCTTTGTTCATGGGATGTGGAAATCTGATAAATTTAATCTTCAGTTCACCGGGATGACGAACTCGGGTCTAACTCTGGTAATCTTTGATCATGGGATGTTGAAATCAGATAAATTTCATCTCTAGTTCACCGGGATGACGAACTCGGGTCTAACTCTGGTAATATTTGATCATGGGTTGTTCAAATCAGATAAATTTCATCTTCAGTTTACTGGGATGACAAACTCGGGTCTAATTATGGTAATCTTTGATCCGGGGGTGTTGAAATCTGATAAATTTCATATTCCGTTCACCGGGATGAAGAACTCGGGTCTAACTCAGGTAATCTTTGATCATGGGTTGTTCAAATCGGATAAATTTCATCTTCAGTTCACCGGGATGACAAACTCGGGTCTAACTCTAGTAATCTTTGATCCGGGATGTTGAAATCTGATAAGTTTCATCTTCCGTTCATCGGGATGACAAACTCGGGTCTAACTCTGGTAATCTTTGATCATGGGATGTTGAAATCTGATAAATTTCATCTTCCGTTCACCGGGATGATAAACTCTGGTCTAACTCTTGTAATCTTTGATCATGGGATGTGGAAATCTGATAAATTTCATCTTCTGTTCACCGGGATGACGAACTCGGGTCTAACTCTGGTAATCTTTGATCATGGGTTGTTCAAATTGGACAAATTTCATCTTCCGTTCACCAGGATGACAAACTCATGTCTAACTCTGGTAATCTTTGACCCGGGGTGTTGAAATCAGTTAAATTTCATCTTCCGTTCACCGGGATGACAAAATGGTAATCTTTGATCCGGGGATGTTGAAATCCCATAAATTTCATCTTCCGTTCACCGGGATAACAAACTCCGGTCTAACTCTGGTAATCTTTGACCTGGGCTATTGAAATCAGTTAAATTTCATCTTCAGTTCACCGGGATGACAAACTCAGGTCTAACTCTGGTAATATTTGATCTGGGTAGGTTGAAATCTGATAAATTTCATCTTCCGTTCACCGGGATGACAAACTCAGGTCTAACTCTGGTAATATTTGACCCGGTGTGTTGAAATCAGTTAAATTTCATCTTCCGTTCACCAGGATGACGAACTCGGGTCAAACACTAGTAATCTTTGTTCATGGGATGTTGAAATCAGATAAATTTCATCTTCCGTTCACCGGGATGACAAACTCAGGTCTTACCAGAGTTAAATCTTTGACCCGGTGTGTTGAAATCAGTTAAATTTCATCTTCCGTTCACCGGGATGACGATCTCGGGTCTAACTCTAGTAATCTTTGAACATGGGATGTTTAAATCAGATAAATTTCATCTTCAGTTCACCGGAATGACGAACTCGGGTCTAAGTCTGGTAATCTTTGATCATGGGTTGTTTAAATCGGATAAATTTCATCTTCAGTTCACCGGGATAACAAACTCGGGTCTAACTCTGGTAATCTTTGATCCGGGGATGTTGAAATCAGATAAATTTCATCTTCCGTTCACCGGGATGACAAACTCGGGTCTAACTCTTGTAATCTTTGACCCGGGGTGTTGAAATCAGTTAAATTTCATCTTCCGTTCATCGGGATGACGAACTCGGCTCTAACTCTGGTAATCTTTGATCATGGGATATTAAAATCAGATAAATTTCATCTTCAGTTCACCGGGATGAAGAACTCGGGTCTAACTCTGGTAATCTTTGATCATGGGTTGTTCAAATCGGATAAATTTTATCTTCAGTTCACCGAGATTACAAACTCCGGTCTAACTCTTTTAATATTTGATCCGGGGATGTTGAAATCTGATAAATTTTATCCTCCGTTCACCGGGATGACAAACTCGGGTCTAACTCTTGTAATCTTTGACCCGGGGTGTTCAAATCGGATAAATTTCATCTTCAGTTCACCGGGATGACGAACTCGGGTCTAACTCTGGTAATCTTTGATCAGATGACGAACTCGGGATGTTGAAATCAGATTAATTTCATCTCTCGTTCACCGGGATGACAAACTCAGGTCTTACCAGTGTTAAATCTTTGACCCGGGGTGTTGAAATCAGTTAAATATCATCTTCCATTCACCGGGATGACAAAATCGGGTCTAACTCTGGTAATATTTGATCATGGGATGTTGAAATCAGATTAATTTCATCTCCCGTTCACCGGGATGACAAACTCATGTTTTACCAGAGTTAAATATTTGACCCGGGGTGTTGAAATCAGTTAAATTTCATCTTTCGCTCATCGGGATGACGAACTCGGCTCTAACTCTTGTAATCATTGATTATGGGATGTTGAAATCAGATAAATTTCATCTTCAGTTCACCGGGATGATGAACTCGGGTCTAACTCTGTTAATCTTCGATCATGGGTTGTTCAAATCGGATAAATTTCATCTTCAGTTCACCGGGATGACGGACTTGGGTCTAACTCTGGTAATCTTTGATCATGGGTTGTTCAAATTAAATAAATTTCATCTTCCGTTCACCGAGATGACAAATTCGGGTCTAACTCTGGTAATATTTAATCATGGGTTGTTCAAATCAGATAAATTTCATCTTCCATTCACCGAGATGACAAACTCGGGTCTAATTCTGGTAATCTTTGACCTGGGCTGTTAAAATCAGTTAAATTTCATGTTCAGTTCACCGGGATGACGAACTAGGGTTTAACTATGGTAATCTTTGATCATGGGTTGTTCAAATCAAAAAAATAATCATCTTCAGTTCACCGGGATGATAAACTCGGGTCTAATTCTGGTTATCTTTGATACGGGGATGTTGAAATCAGATAAATTTTATTTTCCGTTCACCGGGATGACAAACTCGGGGTTAACTCTGGTAATCTTTGATCATGGGATGTTGAAATCAGATAAATTTTATCTTCCATTCATCAGGATGACAAACTCAGGTCTAACTCTGGTAATATTTGATCTGGGGATGTTGAAATCTGATAAATTTCATCTTCAGTTCACCGGGATGGTCTAACTTTGGTAATCTTTGATCATGGGTTGTTCAAATCGGATAAATTTCATCTTGAGGTTGTTCACCGAGATGACAAACTCTAGGTCTAACTCTGAGTGATCTTTGATCGGGGATGTTGAAATCTGATAAATTTCATCTTCCGTTCACTGGGATGATGAACTCGGGTCTAACTCTGGTAATCTTTGATCATGGGTTGTTAAAATCGGATAAATTTCATCTTCAGTTCACTGGGATAACAAACTCGGATCTAACCCTGGTAATCTTTGATCCGGGGATGTTGAAATCTGATAAATTTTATCTTCCGTTCACCGGGATGACAAACTCGGGTCTAACTCTGGTAATCTTTGATCATGGGATGTTGAAATCTGATAAATTTCATCTTCCATTCACCGGGATGACAAACTCTGGTCTAACTCTTGTAATCTTTGTTCATGGGATGTGGAAATCTGATAAATTTCATCTTCAGTTCACCGGGATGACGAACTCGGGTCTAACTCTGGTAATCTTTGATCATGGGATGTTGAAATCAGATAAATTTCATCTCTAGTTCACCGGGATGACGAACTCGGGTCTAACTCTGGTAATCTTTGATCATGGGTTGTTTAAATCAAATAAATTTCATCTTCAGTTCACCGGGATGACAAACTCGGGTCTAATTATGGTAATCTTTGATCCGGGGGTGTTGAAATCTGATAAATTTCATATTCCGTTCACCGGGATGAAGAACTCGAGTCTAACTCAGGTAATCTTTGATCATGGGTTGTTCAAATCGGATAAATTTCATCTTCAGTTTACCGGGATGACAAACTCGGGTCTAACTCTGGTAATCTTTGATCCGGGATGTTGAAATCTGATAAGTTTCATCTTCCGTTCATCGGGATGACAAACTCGGGTCTAACTCTGGTAATCTTTGATCATGGGATATTGAAATCTGATAAATTTCATCTTCCGTTCACCGGGATGATAAACTCTGGTCTAACTCTTGTAATCTTTGATCATGGGATGTGGAAATCTGATAAATTTCATCTTCAGTTCACCGGGATGACGAACTCGGGTCTAAATCTGGTAATCTTTGATCATGGGTTGTTCAAATTGGACAAATTTCATCTTCCGTTCACCAGGATGACAAACTCATGTCTAACTCTGGTAATTTTTGACCCGGGGTGTTGGAATCAGTTAAATTTCATCTTTCGTTCACCGGGATGACAAAATGGTAATCTTTGATCCGGGGATGTTGAAATCCCATAAATTTCATCTTCCGTTCACCGGGATAACAAACTCCGGTCTAACTCTGGTAATCTTTCACTTGAGCTATTGAAATCAGTTAAATTTCATCTTCAGTTCACCGGGATGACAAACTCGGGTCTAACTCTGGTAATCTTTGATCCGGGTAGGTTGAAGTCTGATAAATTTCATCTTCCGTTCACCGGGATGACAAACTCAGGTCTAACTCTGGTAATCTTTGTTCATGGGATGTTGAAATCAGATAAATTTCTTCTCCCGTTCACCGGGATGACAAACACAGGTCTTACCAGAGTTAAATCTTTGACCCGGTATGTTGAAATCAGTTAAATTTCATCTTCCATTCACCGGGATGACGATCTCGGGTCTAACTCTCGTAATCTTTGAACATGGGATGTTGAAATCAGATAAATTTCATCTTCAGTTCACCGGAATGACGAACTCGGGTCTAACTCTGGTAATCTTTGATCATGGGTTGTTTAAATCGGATAAATTTCATCTTCAGTTCACCGGGATAACAAACTCGGGTCTAACTCTGGTAATCTTTGATCCGGGGATGTTGAAATCAGATAAATTTCATCTTCCGTTCACCGGGATGACAAACTCGGGTCTAAGTCTTGTAATCTTTGATTCGGGGATGTTGAAGTCTGATAAATTTCATCTTCCGTTCACCGGGATGACGAACTCGGGTCTAACTCTGGTAATCATTGATCATGGGTTGTTCAAATCGGATAAATTTCAACTTCAGTTCACCGGGATGACAAACTCGGGTCTAACTCTTGTAATCTTTGATCCGGGGATGTTGAAATCTGATAAATTTCATCTTCCGTTCACCGGGATGACAAACTCGTGTCTAACTCTTGTAATCTTTGACCTGGGGTGTTGAAATCAGTTAAATTTCATATTTCGTTCACCGGTATGACGAACTCGGGTCTAACTATGGTAATCTTTGATCATGGGATGTTGAAATCAGATAAATTTCATCTTCAGTTCACCGGGATGACGAAATCGGGTCTAACTCTGGTAATCTATGATCATGGGTTGTTCAAATCAGATAAATTTCATCTTCAGTTCACCGAGATGACAAACTCGGGTCTAATTCTGGTAATCATTGATCCGGGGGTGTTTAAATTTGATAAATTTCATATTCCGTTCACCGGGATGACGAACTCGGGTCTAACTTATGTAATCTTTGATCATGGGTTGTTCAAATCGGATAAATTTCATCTTGATTTCACCGGATGACAAACTCGGGTCTAACTCTGGTAATTTTTGATCCAGGGAAGTTGAAATCTGATAAGTTTCATCTTTCGTTCACCGGGATGACAAACTCGGGTCTAACTCTAGTAATCCTTGATCATGGGATGTTGAAATCTGATAAATTTCATCTTCCGTTCACCGGGATGACACACTCTGGTCTAACTCTTGTATTCTTTGATCATGGGATGTGGAAATCAATTAGATTTCATCTTCAGTTCACCGGGATGACAAACTCAGGTCTAACTCTGGTAATATTTGTTCATGGGTTGTTCAAATCAGATAAATTTCATCTTCCGTTCACCAGGATGACAAACTCAGGTTTAACTCTTGTAATCTTTGACCAGGGGTGTGGAAATCAGTTAAATTTCATCTTCAGTTCATCGGGATGACAAACTCGGGTCTAACTGTGGTAATCTTTGATCATGGGTTGTTCAAATCAGATAAATTTCATCTTTCGTTCACCAGGATGACAAACTCAGGTTTAACTCTGGTAATCTTTGACCTGGGGTGTGGAAGTCAGATAAATTTCATCTTCAGTTCACCGGAATGACAATCTCGAGTCTAACTCTTGTAATCTTTGATCATGGAATGTTGAAATCAGATAAATTTCATCTTTCGTTCACCGGGATGACAAACTCAAGTCTAACTCTGGTAATCTTTGATCCCGGGAAGTTGAAATCAGATATATTTCATCTCCAGTTCACCGGGATGACAAACTCATGTTTAATTCTGGTAATCTTTGACCTGGGGTGTTGAAATCATTTAAATTTCATCTTTAGTTCACCGGGATGACAAACTCGGGTCTAACTCTTGTAATCTTTGACCGGGGTGTTGAAATCAGTTAAATTTCATTTTCCGTTCACCGGGATGACGAACTCGGGTCTAACTCTTGGAATCTTTGATCATGGGATGTTGAATTCAGTTAAATTTCATCTTCCGTTCACCAGGATGACAAACTCCGGTCTAACTCTGGTAATCTTTGATCCCGGGAAGTTGAAATCAGATATATTTCATCTTCCGTTCAACGGGATGACAAACCCATGTTTAACTCTGGTAATCTTTGACCCGGGGTGTTGAAATCAGTTAAATTTCATCTTCCGTTCACCGGGATTACGAACTCGGGTCGAACTCTTGTAATCTTTGATCATGGGATGTTGAAATCAGATAAATTTCATCTTCCGTTCACCGGGATGACAAACTCAAGTCTAACTCTAGTAATCTTTGATCATATTAGAATTGAACATCATGGGTTCAAAGATCGGATGAACCGTAGACGAAATATATCAGAATTGAACATCACGGGTTCAAATATTACTAGAGTTAGACCCGAGTTTCTATTTCGGATGAATAAAAGACGAAATATATTAGAATTGAACATCACATGTTCAAATATTACTAGAGTAAGACCCGTGTTTCTCTTTCGGATGAACTGAACTCCAAATATATCAGAATTGAACATCAGGGGTTCAAATATTACTAGAGTTAGACCCGGTTTTCTCTTTCGGATGAACTGAACACGAAGTATATCAGAATTGAACATTTCGGGTTCAAAGATTACTAGATGTAGACCCGAGTTTCTCTTCGGATGAACAAAATACGAAATATATCAGAATTGAACATCACATGTTCAAATATTACTAGAGTAAGTCTGTAGTCTTTAGAAAGTTTCCGTGTCTCTGTCATAGGTTGTATTTAAGTGGGTCGTTATCTGTTTTTTCTTCTTTTTTTCATCTATTTACTGATGTTTTTTTTCCGCTTCCTTCCTTTTACAGATCTTACCAATAAAGTGCGATCTGATATTTTGGAGAGCGCTAACCGTGAGTCAAGCCTTTCCACTGAGGTTCAGCGTCTTAAAGAAGAGCTAGCCAAGGGTGCTTAAGACTAACAACGTTTGTCTGAGGAGAAAGAGAAAGCTTAAGGGATTTACAAATTCAGAGTTGCGGAAGCAGTTGCCCAAACTGCAACCACAGTCATCGACTATTACTAAAATTTTGGAGTAAAAACCAGACGCAATGGAGAGGGAGGATCAAAGACCAGAGTAAAACCAAAAACCATAATTTGGTTTTAGTCGAGCGTAATTTATAGTTGCGTTTGAACGGGCGTAATTTATAGTTGCACGTGATGGTGGGTCGAAAGTTTAAACTGCCTTCTGATGATGGTGGGGCGTAAAGTTACGCCCGAACAAAAATAAATAAAAAATGGGGCGCAACTTTAAAGTTGCGGCTGATGATTTTTTTTTGGTTTTTAGACCTTGCCCCGTAGCGTCGCAGCACGAAATAAACCAAATTTTTATGGTTTTTTTTTAGTCTTTTATCTTTGGTTTTAGTCGTATGATTGCAGTTGCTGATGTTTACGACCAAATTGAGCAATAGCTTCCTGGCCAGCATTTTAAGAGACTCCCCATGCCTACCAAACCACCTGTTAACTGATCGACTTGTGTGAAGATATTTTCGTGGTATCTGATGTTAATTTGTTGAATTCTGGATTTTGAGTTATAGGTTTTGAATATTCTTGGATTTCATGTTTTGATTTCTATATGTGAGTATTCGTTCCTTACAGCTAATTGGGTAATCTTGGTCTATATAGTCCATAGACTCCATACCTTTTTAGGTACTGCCGCATCAAATGAATAAAAGTGCTTCTTAATGATCTCGTTTTCAAAAAATCTTGGTGTACCGCCCAAACGGACACCCTTTTCACCTCAGGTCAAGTGTCTAATCCAACTCCGACTATACAGGTACGGCCGCATCAACAAGCCATGATGTGAAAGTTGAGGGAGGTAAGGACCACCGCGTACATAAACATAGCAGGTTAAAATCAAATGTTGTCCACATATGGTGCACGTGAAACCTAGACGAGCTTTTACTAGGTAAATAAAAACCATTATAAAGGTTGTTACCATCTTCATGAACCGTTGTTTATACTACTAAATCTTTTAGGAATACTAAAACTTCCCCTTTAAAAACTTGAGTTCCTGCTGAAATGAATTGTGTATCGGACTTTTGTTTCCGGCTAAGATTATTTTACATTAGATTATTTCATGGGCGGCAACAGTGTAGATTTTATTTTGAAATAAAAAAACGCTATTTTCAACCGTTAGATTATTTAGAGATCGAATATAAATCAAAAATGATACGTTGACCGAGGAAGCAGCACCGAGGGTGCACATTGAAAAATTGTGCAAAGGGGTGGTGGCTTCCCTCTCGGTGCCCACTCATGCCCCACCCCTATCCCAATGCAGAGAGGGGACATTTCTGACCATCCGATTCCCTATATAAATACCAGACTAACGATGTAACCCTATCCGTTTTCTTTTTCGTTTTGTCGCCTCTCTTTCTCTCGGAAAAAGAACAAGAAAACGCATCAAAGCTAGGTCAACATTTGTTGCTTAATTATTTCTTTACCAAAACCTAATTGTTAAATTTTCTTTGGTTTCCTTGAATGATTTCTGGTTTGGGGTTCTTAATTTTTCCATTTTTCAATCTCTGGTGTTGATATCGCGTTCCAAACATGTGTTAAGAGTTTAATTTTTATGCTTTTTATTTGTCAAGTTGAATTCTGTTTAAAACATGTGTTGGAGTCTTTCAACAGGCTTGGCTCATTTAGATACGAGGGAACTAATATAGATTACAATCCTAGGTATAAGAATAAACGGTTCTTCTACGTATTGAGATGACTTACATGGATTTCCATTCAGTTATGAATTTGACATGTTTTTTGTGAACTGCAGTTTTGATGAGGCTAGATTTTTCAATCAACGAGATTACCCTAATGCAGCTTTTCTGGCTATGAAAACTGTTAGTAATTTTTACATACATTTCATTTTCGTTAACTCGATGTCGTTTTATTTCGTTTACATATTAAATAAAAATTATGATAAATTGATATTTGTAATTTCATAGTTTCATTTGTTAGGTTAGTCACCAAAAAATTATGATTGCATTGTCTAACTAATTGGAAATTTTCAATCTAGCTAATACAACGGTAACTGTAGGTTCCATCAATTCTTCAACTTGGAGTCATGTTCAAACTAAAATGATCGTGTTGAAGTTCAGGGTTCAGTATCTTGAGCGGGTTTGCACAAACCGGTTCAGGTGTATGCACAAACCGGTTCAGGTGTATGCACGACAGCATTGCGTTATGTAGTCTACAAAAAATATGCACCACATGTGCAGGAATGTAAAGTCACATAACATTATTGGACCTCTCATACACCTGGACAGGTAGGCTTGTCAATGGATATCCGTTATCCATTAGAAGAATCCGATTACCCGGTTTCCGTTAGATTTAGTTCCGTTATCCGTTAGCCGTAACCGATAATGTAGCGGTTAATTTTAACCGATGATAATGGCAGTGGTTTGGATATTTCCGTTAGCCTTATTTCCGTTATCTGCTGACGTGTGACTAGCACATGTAAATTCCTATACCCCGAGAGAAAACTTACATATCCATTCTCTTCCTCGTTCATATCTTTACTCCCGAGAGAAAACTTATCTATCCATCATCTATTCTTGAATCTTCCTCTTCTTCATCTATTTCATCTCATAGTCCCAGTACCACCATCATCTCCTAATATATCCTGTCTAGTTATTTTTCTTTCTGAAATTCAATTTTGTATCAATTAAGATTTTGAAGTTTAATTTGGGGTTTTGGAATCGATTTGTGAAGCTAGGATTTTGTGGATAGTTCGGTTTGATTTAGTGGAGAGTTAGGCTTGATTGTGAATTCGAGAACACATATTTTGAATTGATGAATATATGAGGTTTCAGAAGAATCAGAGATGGGTTTCTTTCCAATTCCATTTTACAACAAGAAATTGAGAAATACAAGAAAGAAATTGCTTGTGTCGGAATCAAATCTAAATCGATTTACATGGAAGATGGTTTTGTTGTTATGCTTGATGAATGGTTAAGATGATTCAAATGGGTCTGTTGTGGTCTAATGATGTTAGCTAAACGGTTACAAGGATATGGGGGTGCTAATTGCAGTTGCAGTTCCATGAAATTGTGGTGTTGATGAACTGAAATGGTTGTGAAGAATATTCACTGAAGATGGTGGTGCGGCTGTAGAGTTTGATAACGGAAATTATCGGAAAATTATCCGTTATCCGGTAAGTACAACGTAACGGTAATGGTTTTGAATTTCAGATTTCCGTTGGAACTTAACGGATAACGGTTAACCGATAATTTTAATGGCAACGGCAGCGACAGAGCCATTATTTATTACGTTAAGTGCCGTTGACAGCCCTACCTGGACTCAGGTTTTGAGCACATGCGCTACTTCTAGCCACATAAGCTAGTGCAAGCATTAAAATGGGATGACAAAAAAAAATACACAAAAAAAAAAACATGTAAATTGTTGCCGTTTGCTTACCAAACTAAAATGGTCCTTTATAGACTCTCTTCTTCTTTTTTCCCTGAAAGCATCGCCCTCTAAGACTTGTTATATTGAATTTCGATGAAAACGGCAACTACAACTACAAGTTTCTCCTCCATGACCGAAGTTCTGACTTTCCGTTTCGTTTTCTGGATTATTTCGCAATAAATTGTGATTGTTCGTTTCAAGTCCATGGGCAAGTGAACATAACTCCTCTACGAATAACAAATTTGCACAAAACAGGTGCGTGGGTGTACGAATGACTGCATAAAGGTTGGGAATATCAGTCTAACGGTTTGGAAATCGAAATAGCAACTACAACGTGGCCACGAACCTGAGCACCAGTTTTTTGCACATGGATCTCCTAAAGATATTTTTAAATGGAAATCTTCAATTATGGTCTGCCTTATTACTGTATGACCCACAATCATTCACAGCTTCTGTTAATTTCAAAGCAAATACTATGCAAACCGTTATGTGGTTGCATAATTTTATGTGAGGGGTCGCATAATGTTATGCGGTTTCCGAAAGAAAGACATGCACAATTTAATCCACATGTAATTGTAGCCGTTTGGTTACCTAATTAAAATTTGCCACGTTGTAGTTGCTATTTCGATTGAAGTTCCGCTTTTGTTTTCTCTTGTCGATTAAAACATACTTTACACGTGTACTTGGAAAAATTTCTCGTTTAGATTTCTGTATTTTCCTTTCTTAATTCGCAATTAATTGTGATTCTTAAATGCAATTAACTGAGATTTGCACTTCTGGTTAGAAATTTTTTTCCTTCTAGCTACACATGTTTTTTGAAGTTTCTGGCCAACAGAGAACGAAGGAGATGAAAGTCCTGGGACGGGATAAATCTTTTAATGTGACGTATTTTTTTAGATTTTATTTGTGAGGTGGCACATGGAAAAAACCTCAGGGAGGAGAGTAGGGAGGTGAAGGGGGAAGTATATAGCATAACACTACCGTTCGTAATTCTTGCAGAAGCTTATGTACCTAGAAACTACTCAAGTGCTAAGTTTAATCCACATGTAATTGTAGCTGCCATTTCAATGGAAACTCCCAACCGTTTTGTTTTGATTGAAGTTATTATTTTTACGAAAATTATTAACAGACCGGCCCATAAAATTCCCCCAAACCGCCTACACTCAGGTGGTGGGCCCAGCTCCCTTTTAATGGACCCCTGCTCAAAAACTGTCCAGGTGTACCTTGGGAAATCGACAACAATTGCGTTTTTTTTATTCTTCCCGTTTCGAGTTCGGAAATGCTATTGCTCCCTATTCTCCACCTTCCTATTCACCGAGGTTCTACACCGCAAGAAGAACCTCCCGACAGTATAAAACTCATCAACATAACTAAGAGGAGCGAAAACAATATTAGTACTAAATAAAGCAATACAAAATAAAGATGAAGGATGAAAAATGACTTACCTATCAAGGTCATTTGGTCTTTCTTTAACAAGAACAACCATAGCATGCACACAAGGTATACCTACTATCTACCATTCACCACATTTGCATAGTCTTTGTGCTAAATCAACTCCAGTAGTCGATTTAAGCTTTTCATTATGCACAGACCATAAATTATTGTTAAGAGTTGGAGTAACTTCATATATGGTTATCTTAGTTCCTTGTAACCCTAACATTTTCGTTCGCCGGAAGTGCTATACTTCCCCCGCTAGTGCTTTCCCCCACTACATGTCATCGTTGTTAGCCCTTGATCCCTGGATTGAGATTAGTAGGGGTCTCATTATTATTGGATTTAACCAACAGATGCTTGACACATAGGTGGGAGAAAGTATCGGGGGACACTAGTGGGGGAAGGGAAGTATTTTCGTTCGCAACTGCACTCTTTATACAACAAATAACCTTCTTCTTATTTGTTGATTCTTCTGTGTAAATCACGACAATCCAAAAATAGGTTGGATCAATATAGAAAAATTAAAGTAAGTTAAACAACAACAACCAAGAGCTATTGATCTGTATGATAATGTGGAAGATCTTTAATTATTTTCCATAGAGAGTAAACAGAAAACTCCGTCATAGACTCATCATCATAAGAAGAAGAAGAATCAGGCGGAAAAAATAAAAGGATTATTTTTCAGCTTTGGGTAGTTATTTTTCTTCAAAAATGATAGATGCACCGAAAAGGTGCACCGTGGAATGCACCGCGGGGTAAGGTGTGAGACAAAAAAATTTAGTGGTCCCCACCTTATGGCCCACCCCCTGTTAACTCCCCCACAGGGAGCCCCTCATAGCCCTTGATCCCCTTCGTGATCATCGCGGTACGCACACCTCGGTGTGTGTATCATTGCTCATTTTTCTTATTCCACGTAGGAACCGATGGAATGTTCAAGTAACACGTAAGGAAAATATCGGAAAGGTGGGTTAAGGGTGGGACCCAACCCCTCCCTCTCACAATCTCACTTCACGGGATGACCCGCGGGAGCTAAATCATTTTTGTTTAGAAATTTAGTTAAAACAATGATACACACACCGTGATCTGACGGACTAAATGTCACCGTCTCTGTATTGGGATATGGGTGGGGCATGAGTAGCCCCCCCCCCCCGCCTCTCACACAACGTATCACGGTACCCCTTGCGGTTTACCTTTTCGGTGAACCAATCATTTCGGAATTTGAAATACCTAGAGAAAAAGAAGGAACGACGAGATCTGTCCCAAGGACAACGGACGGTGGATAGGCCAAAAAAAAACACTCTGCTATAGATTAGTGATTCTCGGAGAGAGAATAAAATGGAGAGACAATCACCCATCAAAACCCGAAACTAAATTGTTTATTCCAAAATATCATGACCGTTTACACTTTAAAATCCAACGGATGAGATTATCGAGTGAGATAACGTCATATTAGACTCACACCATTCACAAAATATACCACTTGCAGGCAATCATTAACAAGAAGAACTTTGGACAAGTTCAGCTCCATTGCCCAGGATACAGCCAAAAACAGCGCCATTGCTTCAACACTAACAGCATCAGGAGCAACCCCGAAGTTCGAATAACAAAAAACTATTCTTCCTGCAACATCACATAAGATCAAACCAGTAGTTCCAATGTTAAAGTTTTTATATGATCCATCAATGAATAGATTATGATCAACCACAGAAGTGGGAGTTTTAGTATCCACACGAAATACAGACACAAGGTGAGGATGAATATAAGTATTCAACATTCTTTTAGTGTTGAGGATAACCCTGTCAAGGTTAATCTCAACCTTCTAAAAGGCTACTTCACATCACAGCTTCCATATACACACACATAATAATTACACCTACACTAGGCCAGCCAACAGGGTGAGGCGACTGATTTAGCCTTATATCAAACCATTTTAGAAAGTAATCATCAAGCCAGAGAAAGTCAAAAGGATATCAGTTGTTTACCGAATAAAGCAAACGAGATGTGAGACGCAACAGGGCAATGAAAGAAGAGATGGAAAGTTTCAGAATCATTGTTGTAGAGAGGATAGGATTGATTAATAGAGTTGTTATAAGCATTCATAGTAGCATTAACTGGCAACATACTAGCATCCTGCCTTCCAAATAAAGAACTTAACTTTTGGAAGACAGTTCAGTGACCAAACTTTAGACAAAAAATAAGACTCTTCAGCTGTAGCAAACTCATTTTGATTAGGAAAATATTTATCCTTTAGAAATTTTGAAATCAGATAAATTTCATCTTCAGTTCACCGGGATAACAAACTCAGGTCTAACTCTGGTAATCTTTGACCCGGGGTGTTGAAATCAGTTAAATTTCATCTTCCATTCACCGGGATGACAAACTCGGGTCTAACTCTGGTAATCTTTGATCATGGGATGTTTAAATCAGATAAATTTCATCTCCCGTTCACCGGGATGACAAACTCATGTCTTACCAAAGTTAAATCTTTGACCTGGGGTGTTGAAATCAGTTAAATTTCATCTTCCGTTAACTGGGATGACGAACTCGAGTCTAACTCTGGTAATCTTTGATCATGGGATGTTGAAATCAGATAAATTTCATCTTCAGTTCACCGGGATGACGAACTCGGGTCTAACTCTGGTAATCTTTGATCATGGGATGTTGAAATCGGATAAATTTCATCTTCAGTTCACCGGGATGACAAACTCGGGTCTAACTCTGGTAATCTTTGATCCGGGGATGTTGAAATCTGATTAATTTCATCTTCCATTCACCGGGATGACAAGCTCGGGTCTAATCTTCCGTTCACCGGAATGACGAACTCGGGTCTAACCCTGGTAATCTTTGATCATGGGATGTTGAAATCAGATTAATTTCATCTCCCGTTCACCGGGATGACAAACTCAAGTCTTACCAAAGTTAAATCTTTGACCCGGGGTGTTGAAATGAGTTAAATTTCATCTTCCGTTCACCGGGATGACGAACTCGGGTCTAACTCTGGTAATATTTGATCATGGGATGTTGAAATCAGATAAATTTCATCTTCAGTTCACCGGGATGACGAACTCGGGTCTAACTCTAGTAATCTTTGATCATGGGTTATTCAAATCAGATAAATTTCATCTTTCATTCACCGGGATGACAAACTCGGGTCTAACTCTGGTAATCTTTGACCTGGGCTATTGAAATCAGTTAAATTTCATCTTCATTTCACCGGGATGACGAACTCGGGTCTAACACTGGTAATCTTTGATCATGGGATGTTGAAATCAGATAAATTTCATCTTCCATTAACCAGGATGACAAACTCATGTCTAACTCTGGTAATCTTTGATCCGGGGATGTTGAAATTAGTTAAATTTCATCTTCCGTTCACCAGGATGACAAACTCATGTCTAACTCTGGTAATCTTTGATCCGGGGATGTTGAAATCAGTTAAATTTCATCTTCCGTTCACCGGGATGACGAACTCGGGTCTAACTCTAGTAATATTTGATCATAGGATGTTGAAATCAGATAAAGGTCATCACCCGTTCACCGGGATGACAAACTCAGGTCTTACCAGAGTTAAATCTTTGACCCGGGGTGTTGAAATCAGTTAAATTTCATCTTCCGTTCACCAGGATGACGAACTCGGGTCTAACTCTGGTAATATTTGAACTAGGCTATTGAAATCAGTTAAATTTCATCTTCAGTTCACCGGGATGACGAACTCGGGTCTAACTCTGGTAATATTTGATCATGGGTTGTTCAAATCAGATAAAATCATCTTCAGTTCACCGAGATGACAAACTCGGGTCTAACTCTGGTAATCTTTGACCTGGCCTTTTGAAATCAGTTAAATTTCATCTTCAGTTCACCGGGATGACGAACTCGGGTCTAACTCTGGTAATCTTTGATCATGGGTTGTTCAAATCGGATAAATTTCATCTTCAGTTCACCGTGATGACGAACTCGGGTCTAACTCTGGTAATATTTGATCATGGGTTGTTCAAATCAGATAAATTTCATCTTCCATTCACCGGGATGACAAACTCGGGTCTAAATCTTGTAATCTTTGACCTGGGTTGTTGAAATCAGTTAAATTTCATCTTCAGTTCACCGGGATGACAAAATCAGGTCAAACTATGGTAATCTTTGATCCGGGGAGGTTCAAATTTGATAAATTTCATCTTTCGTTCACTGGGATGACAAACTCAGGTCTAACTCTGGCAATCTTTGAACCGGGGTGTTGAAATCAGTTAAATTTCATCTTCAGTTCACCGGGATGACGAACTCGGGTCTAACTCTAGTAATCTTTGATCATGGGATGTTGAAATCAGTTAAATTTCATCTTCAGTTCACCGGGATGACGAACTCGGGTCTAACTTTGGTAATATTTGATCATGGGTTGTTCAAGTCAGATAAATTTAATCTTCCGTTCACCGGAATGACAAAATCGTGTCTAGCTCTGGTAATCTTTGATCATGGGATGTTGAAATCAGTTAAACTTCATCTTCCGTTCACCGGGATGATGAATGCAGGTCTAACTCTGGTAATATTTGATCATGGGATGTTGAAATCAGATAAATTTCTTCTCCCGTTCACCGGGATGACAAACTCAAGTCCAACTCTGGTAATCTTTGATCATGGGTTGTTCAAATCGGATAAATTTCATCTTCAGTTCACCGGGATGACAAACTCGGGTCTAAATCTTGTAATATTTGACCTGGGCTGTTGAAATCAGTTAAATTTCATCTTCAATTCACCGGGATGACAAACTCAGGTCAAACTATGGTAATCTTTGATCCGGGGAGGTTCAAATTTGATAAATTTCATCTTTCGTTCACTTGGATGACAAACTCAGGTCTAACTCTGGTAATCTTTGACCCGGGGTGTTGAAATCAGTTAAATTTAATCTTCCGTTCACCGGAATGACGAACTCGGGTCTAACCCTGGTAATCTTTGATCATGGGATGTTGAAATCAGATTAATTTCATCTCCCGTTCACCGGGATGACAAACTCAAGTCTTACCAAAGTTAAATCTTTGACCCGGGGTGTTGAAATGAGTTAAATTTCATCTTCCGTTCACCGGGATGACGAACTCGGGTCTAACTCTGGTAATATTTGATCATGGGATGTTGAAATCAGATAAATTTCATCTTCAGTTCACCGGGATGACGAACTCGGGTCTAACTCTGGTAATCTTTGATCATGGGTTGTTCAAATCAGATAAATTTCATCTTCCGTTCACCGGGATGACAAACTCGGGTCTAACTCTGGTAATCTTTGACCTGGGCTATTGAAATCAGTTAAATTTCATCTTCAGTTCACCGGGATGACGAACTCGGGTCTAACACTGGTAATCTTTGATCATGGGATGTTGAAATCAGATAAATTTCATCTTCCATTCACCAGGATGACAAACTCATGTCTAACTCTGGTAATCTTTGATCCGGGGATGTTGAAATTAGTTAAATTTCATCTTCCGTTCACCAGGATGACAAACTCATGTCTAACTCTGGTAATCTTTGATCCGGGGATGTTGATATCTGATAAATTTCATCTTCCATTCACCGGGATGACGAACTCAGGTCTAACTCTGGTAATCTTTGATCATAGGATGTTGAAATCAGATAAAGTTCATCACCCGTTGACCGGGATGACAAACTCAGGTTTTACCAGAGTTAAATCTTTGACCCGGGGTGTTGAAATCAGTTAAATTTCATCTTCCGTTCACCGGGATGACGAACTCGGTTCTAACTCTGGTAATCTTTGAACTAGGCTATTGAAATCAGTTAAATTTCATCTTCAGTTCACCGGGATGACGAACTCGGGTCTAACTCTGGTAATCTTTGATCATGGGTTGTTCAAATCAGATAAATTTCATCTTCCGTTCACCGAGATGACAAACTCGGGTCTAACTCTGGTAATATTTGACCTAGGATATTGAAATCAGTTAAATTTCATCTTGATTCCACGGATTACTCGGGTCTAACTCTGGTAATCTTTGATCATGGGTTGTTGAAATGATAAATTTCATCTTCTGTTCACCGGGATGACAAACTCAGGTCTAACTCTGGTAATCTTTGATCCGGGGATGTTGAAATCTGATAAATTTCATCTTCAGTTCACCGGGATGACAAACTCGGGTCTAACTCTGGTAATCTTTGATCATGGGTTGTCCAAATCGGATAAATTTCATCTTGAGTTCACCGAGATGACAAACTCGGGTCTAACTATGGTAATCTATGATCATGGGTTGTTCAAATCGGATAAATTTCATCTTCAGTTCACCGGGATGACAAACTCGGGTCTAACTCTGGTAATCATTGATCCGGGGATGTTGAAATCAGTTAAATTTCACCTTCCGTTCACCGGGATGACAAACTCGGGTCTAACTCTGGTAATCTTTGATCATGGGATGTTGAAATTAGTTAAATTTCATCTTCCGTTCGTCGGGATGACGAACTCGGGTCTAACTGTGGTAATCTTTGATCATGGAATGTTGAAATCAGATTAATTTCATCTCCCATTCACCGGGATGACAAATTCTGGTCTTACCAGAGTCAAATCTTTGACCAGGTGTGTTGAAATCAGATAAATTTCATCTTCCATTCACCAGGATGACGAACTCGGGTCTAACTCTGGTAATGTTTGATCATGGGATGTTGAAATCAGTTAAATTTCATCTTCCGTTCACCGGGATGACGAACTCGGGTCTAACT
Organism: Papaver bracteatum; assembly: GCA_023529315.1. Taxonomy (NCBI): domain Eukaryota; kingdom Viridiplantae; phylum Streptophyta; class Magnoliopsida; order Ranunculales; family Papaveraceae; genus Papaver; species Papaver bracteatum. The sequence goes on from JAJJWX010004603.1 coordinate 31,544, forward strand.
CTGGTAATCTTTGATCATGGGATGTTGAAATCAGTTAAATTTCATCTTCCGTTCACCGGGATGACGAACTCGGGTCTAACTCTGGTAATCTTTGATCATGGGTTGTTGAAATAAGATAAATTTAATCTTCCATTCACCGGGATGACAAACTCGGGTCTAACTCTGGTAATCTTTGAACTGGGCTGTTGAAATCAGTTAAATTTCATCTTCAGTTCATCGGGATGACAAACTCAGGTCTAACACTGGTAATCTTTGATCTGGGTAGGTTGAAATCTGATAAATTTTATCTTCTGTTCACCGGGATGACAAACTCGGGTCTAACTCTGGTAATCATTGATCCGGGGATGTTGAAATCAGTTAAATTTCACATTCCGTTCACCGGGATGACAAACTCGGGTCTAACTCAGGTAATCTTTGATCATGGGATGTTGAAATCAGTTAAATTTCATCTTCCATTCACCGGGATGACGAACTCGGGTCTAACTTTGGTAATCTTTGATCATGGAATGTTGAAATCAGATTAATTTCATCTCCCGTTCACCGGGATTACAAATTCAGGTCTTACCAGAGTCAAATCTTTGACCAGGTGTGTTGAAATCAGATAAATTTCATCTTCCATTCACCGGGATGACAAACTCGGGTCTAACTATGGTAATCTTTGATCATGGGATGTTGAAATAAGTTAAATTTCATCTTCCGTTCACCAGGATGACGAACTCGGGTCTAACTCTGGTAATCTTTGATCATGGGATGTTGAAATCAGATAAATTTTATCTCCCGTTCACCGGGATGACAAACTCAAGTCCAACTCTAGTAATCTTTGATCATGGGTTGTTCAAATCGGATAAATTTCATCTTCAGTTCACCGGGATGACAAACTCAGGTCTAACTCTGGTAATTTTTTATCTGGGGATTTTGAAATCTGATAAATTTCATCTTCCGTTCACCGGGATGACGAACTCGGGTCTAACTCTGGTAATCTTTGATCATGGGATGTTGAAATCAGTTAAATTTCATCTTCCGTTCACCAGGATGACGAACTCGGGTCTAACTCTGGTAATCTTTGATCATGGGATGTTGAAATCAGTTAAATTTCATCTTCCATTCACCGGGATGACGAACTCGGGTCTAACTCTGGTAATCTTTGATCATGGGATGTTGAAATCAGTTAAATTTCATCTTCCATTCACCGGGATGACGAACTCGGGTCTAACTCTGGTAATCTTTGATCATGGGATGTTGAAATCAGATAAATTTCATCTCCCGTTCACCGGGATGACAAACTCAAGTCCGAATCTGGTAATATTTGATCATGGGTTGTTCAAATCGGATAAATTTCATCTTCAGTTCACTGGGATGACAAACTCGGGTCTAAATCTTGTAATCTTTGACCTGGGTTGTTGAAATCAGTTAAATTTCATCTTCAGTTCACCTGGATGACAAACTCAGGTCAAACTATGGTATTATTTGATCCGAGGAGGTTCAAATTTGATAAATTTCATCTTTCGTTCACTGGGATGACAAACTCAGGTATAACTCTGGTAATCTTTGACCCGGGGTGTTGAAATCAGTTAAATTTCATCTTCCGTTCACCGGGATGACGAACTCGGGTCTAACAGTGGTAATCTTTGATCATGGGATGTTGAAATCAGATAAAGTTCATCACCCGTTCACCGGGATGACAAACTCAGGTCTTACCAGAGTTAAATCTTTGACCCGGGGTGTTGAAATCAGTTAAATTTCATCTTCTGTTCACCGGGATGACGAACTCGGGTCTAACTCTGGTAATCTTTGAACTAGGCTATTGAAATCAGTTAAAATTAATCTTCAGTTCACCGGGATGACGAACTCGGGTCTAACTCTGGGAATCTTTGATCATGGGATGTTGAAATCAGTTAAATTTCATCTTCCATTCACCGAGATGACGAAATCGGGTGTAAATCTGGTAATCTTTGATCATGGGTTGTTCAAATCGGATAAATTTCATCTACAGTTCACCGGGATGACAAACTCGGGTCTAACTCTGGTAATCTTTGATTCGGGGATGTTGAAATCTGATTAATTTCATCTTCCATTCACCGGGATGACAAACTCGGGTCTAACTCTTGTAATCTTTGACCCGAGCTGTTGAAATCAGTTAAATTTAATCTTCCGTTCACCGGAATGACGAACTCGGGTCTAACCCTGGTAATCTTTGATCATGGGATGTTGAAATCAGATTATTTTCATCTCCCGTTCACCGGGATGACAAACTCAAGTCTTACCAGAGTTAAATCTTTGACCCGGGGTGTTGAAATCAGTTAAATTTCATCTTCCGTTCACCGGGATGACGTACTCGGCTCTAACTCTGGTAATCTTTGATCATGGGAGGTAGAAATCATATAAATTTTATCTTCAGTTCACCGGGATGACGAACTCGGGTCTAACTCTGGTAATCTATGATCATGGGTTGTTCAAATCTGATAAATTTCATCTTTCATTCACTGGGATGACAAACTCGGGTCTAACTCTGGTAATATTTGACTTGGGCAATTGAAATCAGTTAAATTTCATCTTCAGTTCACCGGGATGACGAACTCGGGTCTAACTCTGGTAATCTTTGATCATGGGATGTTGAAATCAGATAAATTTCATCTTCCATTCACCAGGATGACAAACTCATGTCTAACTCTGGTAATCTTTGATCCGGGGATGTTGAAATCAGTTAAATTTCATCTTCCGTTCACCAGGATGACAAACTCATGTATAACTCTGGTAATCTTTGATCCGGGGATGTTGAAATCAGTTAAATTTCATCTTCCGTTCACCGGGATGACGAACTCGGGTCTAACTCTGGTAATCTTTGATCTTAGGATGTTGAAATCAGATAAAGTTCATCTCCCGTTCACCGGGATGACAAACTCAGTTCTTACCAGAGTTAAATCTTTGACCCGGGGTGTTGAAATCAGTTAAATTTCATCTTCCGTTCACCGGGATAACGAACTCGGGTCTAACTCTGGTAATCTTTGAACTAGGCTATTGAAATCAGTTAAATTTCATCTTCAGTTCACCGGGATGACGAACTCGGATCTAACTCTGGTAATCTTTGATCATGGGTTGTTCAAATCAGATAAATTTCATCTTCCGTTCACCGAGATGACAAACTCGGGTCTAACTCTGGTAATCTTTGACCTGGCCTTTTGAAATCAGTTAAATTTCATCTTCAGTTCACCGGGATGACGAACTCGGGTCTAACTCTGGTAATATTTGATCATGGGTTAATCAAATCGGATAAATTTCATCTTCAGTTCACCGTGAGGACGAACTCGGGTCTAACTCTGGTAATATTTGATCATGGGTTGTTCAAATCAGATAAATTTCACCTTCCATTCTCCGAGATGACAAACTCGGGTCTAAATCTTGTAATCTTTGACCTGGGTTGTTGAAATCAGTAAAATTTCATCTTCAGTTCACCGGGATGACAAAATCAGGTCAAACTATGGTAATCTTTGATCCGAGGAGGTTTAAATTTGATAAATTTCATCTTTCGTTCACTGGGATGACAAACTCAGGTCTAACTCTGGCAATCTTTGACCCGGGGTGTTTAAATCAGTTAAATTTCATCTTCAGTTCGCCGGGATGACAAACTCGGGTCTAACTCTGGTAATCTTTGATCATGGGATGTTGAAATCAGTTAAATTTCATCTTCATTCACCGGATGACAAACTCGGGTCTAACTCTAGTAATATTTGATCATGGGTTGTTCAAGTCAGATAAATTTCATCTTCCGGATTCACCTAATGACAAAATCGTGTCTAGCTCTGGTAATCTTTGATCATGGGATGTTGAAATCAGTTAAACTTCATCTTCCGTTCACCGGGATGACGAACGCAGGTCTAACTCTGGTAATCTTTGATCATGGGATGTTGAAATCAGATAAATTTCATCTCCCGTTCACCGGGATGACAAACTCAAGTCCGAATCTGGTAATCTTTGATCATGGGTTATTCAAATCGGATAAATTTCATCTTCAGTTCACCGGGATGACAAACTCGGGTCTAAATCTTGTAATCTTTGACCTGGGCTGTTGAAATCAGTTAAATTTCATCTTCAATTCACCAGGATGACAAACTCAGGTCAAACTATGGTAATCTTTGATCCGGGGAGGTTCAAATTTGATAAATTTCATCTTTCGTTCACTTGGATGACAAACTCAGGTCTAACTCTGGTAATCTTTGACCCGGGGTGTTGAAATCAGTTAAATTTCATCTTCCGTTCACCGGGATGACGAACTCGGGTCTAACTCTGGTAATCTTTGATCATAGGATGTTGAAATCAGATAAAGTTCATCACCCGTTCACCGGGATGACAAACTCAGGTTTTACCAGAGTTAAATCTTTGACCCGGGGTGTTGAAATCAGTTAAATTTCATCTTCCGTTCACCGGGATAACGAACTCGGGTCTAACTCTTGTAATCTTTGAACTAGGCTATTGAAATCAGTTAAATTTCATCTTCAGTTCAAGGATGACAAACTCGGTCTAACTCGTAATCTTTGATCATGGGTTGTTCAAATCAGATAAATTTCATCTTCCGTTCACCGAGATGACAAACTCGGATCTAACTCTGGTAATCTTTGACCTGGGCTATTGAAATCAGTTAAATTTCATCTTCAGTTCACCGGGATGACGAACTCGGGTCTAACTCTGGTAATCTTTGATCAAGGGTTGTTGAAATCAGATAAATTTCATCTTCTGTTCACCGGGATGACAAACTCAAGTCTAACTCTGGTAATATTTGATCCGGGGATGTTGAAATCTGATAAATTTCATCTTCAGTTCACCGGGATGACGAACTCGGGTCTAACTCTGGTAATCTTTGATCATGGGTTGTCCAAATCGGATAAATTTCATCTTGAGTTCACCGAGATGACAAACTCGGGTCTAACTATGGTAATCTTTGATATGGGGAGGTTGAAATATGATAAATTTCATCTTCCGTTCACCGGGATGACAAACTCGGGTCTAACTCTGGTAATCTTTGATCATGGGATGTTGAAATCAGTTAAATTTCATCTTCCGTTCACCGGGATGACAAACTCGGTCTAACTCTCGTAATCTTTGATCATGGGATGTTGAAATCGATTAATTTCATCTTCCGTTCACCGGGATGACAAACTCGGTCTAATCTTGGTAATCTTTGATCATGGAATGTTGAAATCATATAAATTTCATCTCCCATTCAAGGGATGACAAACTTGGGTCTAACTATGGTAATCTTTGATCCGGGGATGTTGAAATCAGTTAAATTTCATCTTCCATTCATTAGGATGACAAACTAGGGTCTAACTCTGGTAATCTTTAATCATGGGATGTTGAAATTAGTTAAATTTCATCTTCCGTTCACCGGATGACAAACTCGGTCTAACTCGTAATCTTTGATCATGGGATGTTGAAATCGATTAAATTTCATCTTCCATTCAAGGGATGACAAACTCAGGTCTAACTCGTAATCTTTGATCATGGGATGTTGAAATAAGATAAATTTAATCTTCCATTCATTGGGATGACCAAACTTTCAGGTCTAACTCGTAATCTTTGATCATAGGATGTTGAAATAAGATTAAATTTCATCTTGATTCATTGGGATGACAAACTCAAGTCTAACTATGGTAATCTTTGATCCAGGGAGGTTGATATCTGATAAATTTCATCTTCCATTCACCGGGATGACAAACTCAGGTCTAACTCTAGCAATATTTGATCATGGGATGTTGAAATCAGATAAATTTCATCTCCCGTTCACCGGGATGACAAACTCGGGTCTAACTCTGGTAATCTTTGATCATTGGATGTTGAAATCGTTAAATTTCATCTTCCAGTTCATCGGGATGACAAACTCAAGTCTAACTCTGGTAATCTTTGATCATGGGGATGTTGAAATCGATAAATTTCATCTTCCATTCACCGGATGACAAACTCAAGGTCTAACTGGTAATCTTTGATCATGGGATGTTGAAATCGATAAATTTCATCTTCCGCTCAACGGGATGACAAACTCGGTCTAACTCAGAGTAATCTTTGATCATGGGATGTTGAAATCGATAAATTTCATCTTCCATTCAACGGATGACAAACTGGGTCTAACTATGGTAATCTTTGATCATGGGATGTTGAAATTTTGATAAATTTCATCTTCCGTTCACCGGATGACAAACTCGGTCCTAATCGTAATCTTTGATCATGGGATGTTGAAATCGGATAAATTTCATCTTCCATTCACGGGATGACAAACTCAAGTTCAACTCTAGTAATCTTTGATCATGGGATGTTGAAATCGGATAAATTTCATCTTCGATTCAAGGATGACAAACTCGGATGACAAACTCGTATTCTTTGATCATGGGTTGTTCAAATTGTAATCTTTGATCATCGATGGATGTTGAAATCTTTGACCTGGGTGTTGAAATTTCATCTTCCGTTCACCGGGATGACAAACTCAAGGTCTAACTCTGGTAATCTTTGATCATGGGATGTTCAAATCGGATAAATTTTATCTTCCGTTCACCGGGATTACGAACTCAAGTCTAACTCTGGTAATCTTTGATATGGGGATGTTGAAATCAGTTAAATTTCATCTTCCATTCACCGGGATGACGAACTCGGGTCTAACTCTGGTAATCTTTGATCATGGGATGTTGAAATCGGATAAATTTCATCTCCCGTTCACCGGGATGACAAACTCAAGTCTAAATCTGGTAATCTTTGATCATGGGATGTTGAAATCAGATAAATTTCATCTTCCATTCATAGGATGACAAACTCGGGTCTAAATCTTGTAATCTTTGATCATGGGATGTTGAAATC
>JAJJWX010004604.1:0-47857 GCA_023529315.1 Papaver bracteatum
CAGTTTGTACTAGTGTCAGAATTCTTCTTCCTTTTTTTTTCCTTCGCAAGTTTCCTATGAAGCTGTTTCTTTCTTGCATGTAATGTTGAAGCAACAGATTTGATTCTCTGATGTAATGTTGAAGCAACAGATTTGATCGCATGAATCCACGGCCTTCCTATCAGCATGTTATATGTAGATTCCATATCTATCACACACAAGATTACATGTGTTTCGATTTCTCCTAGTAATATTCGCAACGCGATTTCCCCTTTAGATTTTGTTGTAGATTTTCCTAATCCATGAATAAGAAATTTTGAATTTGTGATTTCTTCATCTTTAATTCCCATCCCCTTAAGTGCATGATAGAATATGATATTAACAGAACTCCCTGTATCAACCAAAATTCGGTTTAATTTCCATTTTTCTACAGCTTTATTATCTTCTAGCATGATCGGAATTGTGATCACCAATGGTGAAGTGTGGTTCAAGTCTTCATTTGGAATTTCTGCTGCTGAAAATGTGATTTTCCGCTTTTACCATTCTTCTAAAGTTGTTATCTTTTCTTCCTCCATGATCTTTCTTCCTCTACAATCTCGTTTGTATATTTTTCCCTTCATATTACTTTGAAATTCATCAATCATTGTCTTTGTGATCATATTACATTCTTCTTTTTTGCAATCTCCATCTACTGACTTCATTTGATCTTCAAATTTTCCACAATTCCCTCAAATTTAGGCTACCAAAATTCTCAAGTCCCTGTTTCTAGCGCCAATTATGTAGTTGCAGAATAATCTACAACTACACCCTCAATAGAATTAGTAAAAACTCAAGAAGTTCTTGATGGTGAATGATAATTTTCTTATTAATTCTCTTAGTTGATTACATAGAATTATCAAAATGGAACTAGAATAGTTACAACTTTTTCTATTCTCTTTCCTAAGATAATTTCTTACACTCATTAAAAGAACCTCTCGAATTTTACATTTGAACTCCTATTTATAGTAAAACTTATGCAGCTGTATATGATTTGCGAAGTATCGCAATTCATCCTCGCAAAATTATTTCATCCTCGCAAAACATCATATTTCTCCGCGCTACTTCTATCATCGTATCATTTTATAAATCTTTTCTCCTTTATCTATTATGATACTCGTGAACTATCATCTTGCGATATTCAGTACCTACAATTACAGATGGATTCCCAAGGGAACTGGTACTATATAGACGTTGACAAAGATGGAGTCCCAGGTGAAATGGTCTTCTTTGGATTAATTCTCCTTCTGTAAGACACAAATAATCAAATATATACTGATAGCGCTATGTAACGGTGTGAGAAATTTGATCCGATAAATTATGCAAGATATATATTTTACCTGTTGTGATTCCAATTGTATTCGGATACATGAAAGTGAATCTTCATAGGATTCTACGTAGACCACTTGTTTGATTTTTCAATTATCTTCCTGGCGACTTCCCATACAGACCTTAAAAGCTACTGATATCGATAATTCAGTGACCCAAATCAACCCACATCCAGTCTTGTAAACCTAATTAAAAAAAAAAGTATGAAAACTTATAGACGTATAAGACCATCAACTATATCAAAATTCACAAACCTTTGTACTAAAACTAAACCAAAAATAGAAAAATAAATTCTAGTTACCGAAGTACAGACTCAAAAAAGTCGGTTCTTCTTTTTGGCACAAACTATGCATGAGAATCGATCAGAATGTTCAAGTTTATATATAAATCAAACCGATTTGATTCGTCCCTATGCATCTTTTTATAATGGTTGCCTGGCCATCCCGGTAGTTGTGCAGTATCGAGAAAAAAAAACCCTAAGAGGCGTATATGTATTACCAAAGTGTGGAAGCAAATTTCAAATCAAATCAACAGAAAGTTTCACCTTTACAAACCTGTCTAGATCTTTTCCTTTTTAGTCTTCAACAACAGAGAAGCGGGTTCTTCTCCGCTCTCTTACTTTGGTGTTCTTTTATTTATATTAATCCAAAAACCTTTCAGAGGGATGAAAACCTTAGCATCGTGACACATGCGGCGATTCAAAAAGTTGTTTATCCCAACTGTTTCGTTGGATTTTCTTTTCATCTATTTCTCGAGACACAACTATTCCGGAACACATATACTTGTTGGCCAAAAGAAGTGTCCATTGAAAATATATGATGTGGCGCTTACTGTACGCTGATTTGGCGCTATAATAATTTAGAATTGTTGAAAATGAATATGGAGTTGACACATCAGCCTCAACATTCTCCTTTATATTAAGAAGTATTGATTTGGTGATGCAATTCATGTATTTTAACATCCTCAGATTGATATATTTCGGAAAATAAAAATTGAATAAGTTTGGTTTGAAAAAAATTCAACAAGCAGTGGGTGCTGGTACTATCGAGCATTGGGATTTACCAATCTATGACATAGACCAGTGGATTATTTTCCAAACCAACCATTAGCAGACATGCAAAATTATGCCTACTTGCTTACATTAATTTATACCTTTGAGATAAGGGTACTGTGTATATGTTTGCAATTCATAGCGATTTCAGAATAACGGGTACAGTGTACAGAAATGTCTACAAACGTGTAATTAGCTCTACGTCTGATATTGCTTGCAGCCTTCAAAGTCATGGGTTGAATTTGTGAAGGTAAAATACCCGATGTCCACGTGTCAACATCTCAAGGGATGATCTCATAATAAGATGATAAGGTAGGAGCACCGAATCATACTCTATAAAGTTGATTTCGTCTGAATCGAGACAACTTCTATGAACGTTACATGACGACGCGTGTGAGGAGTGGTCTTATCGATTCAGTCAGTCAATTCTAAAAAGAAGGACTGCATTTAATGAAGGATCAGAAGAGGCGTGGGCGAATCTATATCGCGGCAGAGGACTAGGACGATTTATACTGAAACTCGTGGGTGAAGCAGCACGAGGTTCTCCAAGAAAGAGCTACACGATGGCGAACAGAGCGAGACAACTTGGAAGGAGAACCAAGCATACCATCACGAGGAATAGTATAGAACCAGTCCGAAGCAACGAGGACGATGTATGATGGCTCCACAAGCTCGGCGAGGCCAGACCTTCACGAGTTTAATTTGTCTATAAATACCACTCCATGTATCAGGAGATGGACAACTTAGCTAATGTATTATTATAGATGGTCTTTCTACAGAGAATTCCAGAGAGAGATCTAGATAGAGATAGAGTAAAAGATCTAAGTGATATCTGTAACTCCTTCAAGGGTAAGACCTTATGATCAATAAAGAAAACATCTTCTTTCCTGTGGACGTAGGTCTTCATGGCCGAACCACGTTATATGCTTGTGTCAATCTTTACTTTCATGTTCTTTATATCTTGTTTATCTTTGAATCTTGAATGTTTAGGTAGATTATAGCCTTTAGATTCACATGGATGTAGCCATCATAAAAGATGCAACTACTGAATTCCTTCCACGTTCCTGAAAAAAATCTTAGCTGAGTTTTCATAGTGTACCGTAAATGCAGCTTTTGCTTTGTCATGCACAAAAGTAGACTCCACTCCACTCCACTCCCATCTTATCTGAGAATTCATAATGTACTGTAAATGCAGCTTTTGCTTTGTCATGTGCAAAAGTAGGCAAGACTCCACTCCCACCAATTTTGGAGTACCAAAACACATAAGCTTACACAGTAGTGGCAGTACCCGCAGTACTAGCTCTTCAAGGCCACCTCGGATGATTTAACCAGTTTCGAGATATGTAAGTAGTTTGACAAGGATATGTCCAACGACCAAAATTAGGCAGGGCTAATTTATCATGTACTGTTACTGTTGGTGATTTTTTTTTTTACAAGCCTTATTTCTGGATATATATTTCTCTATCTCATTAGGGTAATTGAGAGTACAAGTTTCTCATCTTGAGCTAGAGACTAATATATCTCACAATGGGTGTTATCATGGTTAATGATTTGATCAAATCAACTAATCTCATTTCTGTTCCTTCCGAATATGCATTCCCAGCAAAACCCGAGGATCTCAATATGTTGTCAGAGAAAAAAACGTAGAGACTGAGGATTCTTCATGGAGCAAGTGACTATACCCGTTACAACTCCTTCTAACTTTGATTTCTCATTCCTCACTTCTGGTTCCTCAGATCAACGCTGTAAAATCATTGAAGATCTTCGAAATGCATGTCTAGAGACTGGGGTTTATATAGGGATTCTTCATGAAAAGTAACCAACATCCCTTACAATACTAGTAGGTTCCATCAATTTTCATGCATTACTTACTAAGTTTAATACGTTAAAAATTATTATGTTAGTTAATTTTTTGTGCAACAATTGTAGGTGGTGAATCATGGAGTTCCCCAGAGTTTGAAAAAGGATTTGATCGACATGTGTATGAATTTCTTCGATCTGAGTCCAGAAGAAAAGTTACCTTATCGGGGAAAATATGAGCTAGACCCACGGATTGTTTTGGACCATGAAACAAATTTTGACACTACGGTCGATAATGTCTCGTTTTGGAGGGATCAGTTTAGGGTGTTCGTACATCCCATTTTTCATCCTCCTCATAAACCAGAGGGTTTGAGGTAAAATATAAATCACACTCTACAGTTGAGAAATGAATTAGTTCCTGTACCATCATTTTCCAAAATCAGAAAAATATTGATGTCTAAGATATGTTAATTTGATGCAGTGAGGTTCTAAGCGAGTACAGCAAAAGATCAAGGGTTATAACGAAAGAATTGCTTAGAGGAATAATGGAAGGGCTAGAATTAGAGGAAGATGACATTGAAAACTCACTTGAGCTAAAATCCGGTGATCAAATCTTTTCTGCCAATTTTTACCCTCGTTGCCCACAGCCAGAACTTGCCATTGGTCTGCCCCCACATGCGGATCACGGACTACTAACCCTGCTCATTCAGAACAACGTAGATGGATTACATATCAAGAACAAGGGGAAATGGGTTGCTGTGAATCCAATACCCAACTCTATCATGGTTAACACTGGTGATCATATGGAGGTATAAATAGCGTCCTAGTCGAGATTGTGTCAATAACAAGTTGTAGCTAAAAAAGTATCAAGTTTCTAACTCTGTTTGTTTGGTTTCGTAGACTCTAAGCAAGGGAAAGTATAAGAGCGTGTTACATCGAGCTGTAGTGAACAATAAGGAAACAAGGATATCTTTAGTTATGACAATCGGATCAACAAACGAAACTGCTGCTACTTGAGGAATAATTACAAGGCGCGCAACAGAGGAAGTCATGGAGAACAAATGACTGATGGTACTACTCGTGCTGCATCTGTGAATTGTTTGTGTTTGAATATGGTTCACTTGCTTTTGTACTCAATATCAATAAATAAAATAATGTGTGTATTGGAATTGGACTGTTGATCGGTCTTGGAGTGGAAAGGATTCCGCTTCAAACTGTTGTAATATTACAGGCGTTGGAGCCTCGTGTTTGCTATTTGTTTAAATTGTACTGCAATGTATTTCTATGTATTATCATTTTCTAGACATAATTTAAATAAATTCTCTTCGGAGTATTCACAAAGATATGGTACGTGGATGCACAAAGATATGACTTGGTCGTTTGGCCGGATGACCAAATCTTCAACTGGCACGATGCAAACATTAAGTATATGTGAGTTACAAGGGCAGGGTGTTATAATATAGCATGCTTCTTTATTTTATTTTGTGATGGACTAGTAAGCAATGGATCGTGAAATCATGACTTAATAATGGTGAAGTCTAATACATGTATGATTGTTAATTACATAAGATCGTGATGCGTGCATAATGATAGGCTTTGTCATTGAGGAAATGCCTAAAAGTGTGACTGAAAAGTGAAAAAATTCCAAAAGTGTGACTGATTCCGAATATCTTCCAAAAGTGTGACTGATTTTACCTAATACCTAAAGTACCCTTTATAGCCCGATGTGTACACATCGCGTAAGGATGTCCACATATTTATAGTTTATGTGTACACATTATACCTGATGTGTACGCATCATGTGAATATTGTGTAGACATCGGAACATGGATGTCCACATATGATTATGCCTAGATTTTGGATATCTACATACAATATGTACACATCAGATACTATTCATGATGGGGTATCAGTGCTCGATATGTACACATCCTTACACGATGTGTACACATCCTTACCCGATATGTGGACATATGAGGACAAAATCTGGTATTTAAAGAAAAGATCGGGGCATACTTGTCCGTTAACCGGTTATGATCACACTTTTGGAAAGATTTCAAATTTGGTCACACTTTTGGAATTTCTTGACTTTTCAGTCACACTTTTAGGTAAAATCCCTTTGTCATTCTTGTTTTGAAAAGATATAACTGAGCTTAAGTTTTTTTTACAAGCAAATGAGCAATTCTGAAGAAAGAATGAAGAGAAATTTCAGTAGTCTTCGTGATAAACTTCGCATACTCGTGTCCTGCATTAATGGAAGTCCGCCAGAGATCACAGAAATGTGCCAACAACACAACCCCATTGTCGAAAGAAAAATGAGGAGATTCAAGAACCTATCTACACGGCCACTTTTCCAGGATGTGGACAAGAATCTGATACAACTGAAATGGTAAGAATTCATGATGCCACTTCCATGTTGAGTGTCACACCTATTTGTAGATAGATCACTGCATCTTTTTTTCGATCGAAAGACAAGATGTATTAATATAGTAAAGGATATACAGGGAGATCTACCATAGGTAGATTAAAAAGAACAAGAAAAAAGACAGCAAACGAAAATTACATGAAGACTAACATTTCAAATCTCCTGACTAACTCTTCCCATTTGAAGACTAACATTTCAAATCTAATGTCGCCAAGCGCCTTGGAGGGATGAGACCAATATAGAATATTTTCCTCAATGTCTAATATGATCTTTTAAGCGTCTTTCTCTTTTCCCTCCCATATAGAGAGAGCTAATGAACAATAAAGGAACAAGTGATTTATATATAGTCTCTAATTCCTTCTTGCACATAAAACATCTATTTACCAACGTTTTCCGTTTCCTTTCTAAATTATCTTGAGTTAGCAAGGAATTATGATGTAAAAGCCCCTTAAACAAGCTGACCTTGGTCGGTACATTATTATTCCAAACAATCTTGTGGGGAAATTAAACAAGGGTGAGTGCCAAGATAGCAAGATAGTACTTTTAAAAGATTTAAGAATAGGCAAAAATAGTGCTTACGACAAGCCTGAAATAAATCCACGATCATTTCACTCATGTTCCCAAAACTTTCAATCCACACTGGGTCAATTGCCTTGTGCTTCCAACCTTCTTTAGTTTTATCCAATGTCTCAAATCAGCATCTCCTGAAATAGAGATTTGAAACCAAGACAAGTCAGTTATAAAAATGGTGGTAAAATCAATTATGCGTAAAATAGTTGCAATTGTTTACTTACCTGATTGTATTACATAGCTTGCGCCATGGGGAGAGCCTTTAGTTTTCTCATGAAATATAAATACCATCAATGTTGGATACATAAATTTTTATAAATTGCTGAAAGAGAGCTACGATAAGTATACAAATAGAGTCATTTGGAATTGGATGTTCTTACATATAAGAGGAAATACGCAATCTCACATTGATAGTGTTATGCATGTCAGCATGTTCCACCTAAAACCTAAGATGCGGTTGTACCAGCACGGATCCTCCCTCAAATAAAAATGCCAATTAAATCGTTAGATATTTATTTTGTTATTACGGTTTGACTTGAGTTCATTGAATTTATCGGATTGTATTTATGGTGGGTTTGGATGTAGAATTTTAAAGGTGGAATTTATGGGTCCATGGGATTTGGTAGAATTACGTTGTAGAAATTTACGTTTAGTCCCAGATTTGTTGGGCTTTAGACGCTCTAGTCCTGCCTCCTTAAGCCTAGTACTAGGAGATCTAAAATTCCTCCGCAAAAACAGTTTAGTACAAAATATGGACGAGTTAGTCCAAACATTTCCCGATCCATAAAATCACACTTTTCACATTACCCTAAATACCCTATTCATTTTTCAGATTGAGAGAAAGGGCGTCTAAAAAGTTTACATCTGAGAATTTTCGCGATGACCAAAACATTTCTTATCTTTTATATCGATCCAATCATGAAATCAACTTCAAACTGTTCTTCTTCTCGCTTCACTATTCTTATCATATTTCTTCTTCTTCTCTTACATCCAAATCTCAATTTTAGATCTGTTTTAGCTAGATCCTTCGTTCAGTTTTAATTTCTTCTTCTATGATTTTGCTTTATCCTTACATTTTAGGGTTTTTAGTTGCTTATCCACTATGCTTAGACTATTATGAGTTTTTAAAAAATGAGATTGTTTGATAATGATTTTACTATATTATTGACTTTGTATTCATGAGGAGGAGATTTTATTAATGAAATTTTGCGTATGTAAAGATCTGGATAATTAAGAATTTTAGATTACTCTTTGCTGGATCTTTAAAACGAAATATTTAATAATTATTATTACTTACTTTGTAGTGGAATTGATGTTGACCTGGTTTTATTGATATTTTTTTACTAATTTAATTGAATATCTACATAGGTTTGAAGTACCATTGATACTCCTTGTAATTATAACTTTTAGAAGAACTAATAGTATATCCCTATAATATCAACCCTCTTACGATACCTAATACATATCACCCTTGTAATTATGCATTTATTTCACCAAAAATTCAAGTTTGATGAATAGTTTGGATTGCAGCTACTTGAGTAGTTGGTTCTTGGTTCAAAATTCATCCTTATCCACCTGATGTTTTTTTATTCTTTTTTCTCTTATTGTGGTATATAAAATTTTAATTGAATATTTTATAATCTCTTGTGGTTTGTATGTTATGTTGGGTTCTTAAACTAGGGTGTACAAATTGGTGCACATGTGATAAAATGACTTCGTAAGCTTATGCTTGCATAAAGAATTAGGATGTACAAACGGGTGCACATGTGAAACAATGTCTCCATAAGTTTATGATTGCGTAGGTACGTATGTGAAAAAAATGACTTCATAGGCTTATGTTTGGTAAAATAAATAAGGTGTACATAATTGTGCACATGCTGATTCTTAATGGGTACATAATTGTAGACGTGTTGATTGCTAATTAGTGTGCATGTTGAGTCTAGATAACTACGTCAATGCGTTTGGTTCCATAGACAATGAGCATGTTGCGAGAACGGGATAGTAAATAGTCCCATGGTTTCTCATTTGAGACTAGTACAAGTGTAAGGATATTTTTTATATCTTATGATATCCATATACCACAAACACATAAATTTAAGATTTGACATATGTTTCATAGTCTCTTTTTGAAAAGTCCATAAATTGCGAGCTATTTTAATTTGTGGATATGCAAAATCTATTTTATGCTCACTGTTATCTTTCCTATTATGCTTGGTTTTCGACTTTATTTGTCTTATATTTTATGTCATCCCGTCTTGGTTTGTCGTGATTTGTTACATTTTCTTTATGTAGGTAACAATATCAGCACTAAGAAAAAGACTTGCATCTCATGATAGTAATGTTTGGCAAGGTAACTTATTTACATGTAGCCTGTTTTACCATTTATTCATTTCCTTATGAAATCTGTGGAGATGATCTTTTGAAAGGCTAAAGACTGGTGGAATTTTTATGTGTATTGTTTTTATCGTATCAGGAATATATGGGGTGTACTTATTTGTACACCAGTTTTACGCAGTGTACTTTTAAGTGCACCAGTTTTATCATACTAGTTGTAAGTCGTGCACTTTATTTCTGTATTGATTGTGAAACTAAAACTATCAAACTAGTATTTTTCATTTAGACATATGTCTACACACAACAAACGTAGAATTCTTCCTACGTCGGAGATAATCATCACCAATCATTTTTTAAAAAACCAATCATTTGTATTAGCTGTCCATTTCTTTAATGCGAAGTATTTATTTTTTCTACTATAAGATTCATTTCTATTTTCGCATGATACGTTATTTAATTTAAGATTCATTTCTGGTTCTCCACCCTTAGCTGGGCTAGATTTCCCTCATTTAAATGAAAAGTTTGGCTATGAGAGTTGATCATTATTATTTTAAGTAATTTATTATTGACTCTTAATGTGTACATAATTGTATAAATGTGGATTTTTAATGGGTACATAGTTGTACACCTGTTGTTCGTTAATGTGTACACAGTTGTACACCTTTTGATTGTTTAGTGTCCACATAGTGGTACACAATTGTGCTTTCAGTTCCAACGGATTCTCCTCGTGATTCACATAGAGTGGGATTCTTCTTCAAGAAAGAATATGACGAGTACATAAATCCAATCTTCTTATACCATTTAAGTGTAACTTATTGATTTTCATTCTCCATCACTCACACTAAGTCAAGAAAGTCATGTGTTTCTCATTTCGGGTTAATTTTAAAATTTTGCAGATGTGTGATATGTTGTATGGAATACAAAATCGAGAATGCTGACCACTTTGCCGTGCCGACATCTATATCATTCAAAATGTATCTTGCAGTGGTTGAAGCTAAAGAAGGTGATTCAATTTCTATTTTCTATCATCTAATCCTTGTCCCGATTTTATATTGGTTGTGATTTTATTTTGCTTGTGGAATATTTAGATATTGTTTCTGCATTAAAACTCTATGGGTAAGCTCCACATGACTGCGTATAACTAAACATTTGTAGGAATTGATGTTTGGAAATTAATTCATAGGGCATGATTATTTGAAAAGGCTTGAATGGAAAAAGAACATAAAAAATGGATTTCAAGATTGTTATGAGTTGGCTTCTGTACAAATTAGTAAACAGTTGCAAATAGATTTTCAGGCACTTGAATTTTGTAGTGAGATCCACTACAAATTTCATTTTTGAGTCAAGCTTGAATGTATGGTCCAAATATTTTATTAAGACTAAAACTTGTAAGAGTAGAGACTTATCAAATGTTAGATAGACCACTAGTCCAAATTTTTATCTGGCTCTTCATAATCTAGAAATACTTTAAACATTTGCTTTATTAGTTTGTGCACACTTTGTTTTTGAATTATTAATGTGTACATAATTGTACACATGTTATTTGTGCACCAGTTGTAAGCAGTGTACTTACATTTAGTACACCAGTTATGAAAAACCTGAAGCAAAAAGGCTACAACTAAGAATGTTACAGAATTTTTAGTTGTTTCAAAAACTGGTGTACTAAAAAGTTAACGTAATTAAATTTTCACCAGAGTGGCCTTTTGTTATTAAATTTTTAATGTGTAGTTAGGAGTTTCTGTTGGAGAAACAAATGTAATTTTCAAAAATAGAAAAAGATAAACTTGATGAGATTATGATGCATAGATTCCCAGGTGTACAAACTAGTGCACGCCTAGGTGTACAAACTAGGTGTAGAAAAATGACTCTGTAAGCTTATGCTTTTGTTTCTAGTTTGTGCACATTTTATTTTTAAAGTGTTACCATGCACATAGTTGTACACATGTTGAATTGTAATGCATACATACTTGTACACATGTTGATTCACAAAATATTTCATGTTCTTATATGTTTTTGTACTCCTTTACTTATGTTAAGTCTTTCCTTCTATTAGGTTATAAGCACCTGGGTGTTCCAAATGAAAATAAATTTCTCTCCCTATCGTATACCTGCTATGCAGAGGATGTTCGCGAAGTAAGAACTTAAATTACAACTGTTTTTTTTTTGTCAGTGATGTATACAAATGGTTCATTTGTCTATATTTTTGGTTCGCATTTGAAGTTTGAACCCATTTCGAACACAATTTGATCGTAAATATCTAGGGTGTTCATCTTCTTTTATTGTAGGCTCGTGAGTTCCAAAAATTAGACAGCTGATATAATTGTACACATGTTGATTATTCATTATACATAGTTTTCCATATGTTATTCCTTTTGAAGTTTAAGAAATTAGGGAATGTACTAGTGTGTACATAATTGTACATACATGTTATGTTATCTAGGTATATATAGTTGTCCACATGTTGATTATTTTTAGGTGTATATTATTATACACTTGCAGAACTATATTTTATATATACAAACCAAAAATTAGGGAAACCACTAATGGGTACAAGTGTTGGATTTTTGTAGGTGTGTACATGATTATACACCTTTGTGCACTCTCAATAATATATGGTTTTTTTTGTGGGTAGTGATGTTAGATTTCCGTAGGTGTGTGCATAATTATACAAATGCTCTTTCAAAAATATAAAAAACTAATTCTTGTTAAAGCCTAAGTTGTTGTTTCAATCTCATGAGATGATTTTTAGTAGCATCTTGCTTTGTGTTTAGGTAATTTTTGAGGGAGCTTAAGGTGGAGAAGAATAATGGACAAGTTTAGGATATTAATGAGGTGCACCTTGGCTTGTCTTTGGATTTTCTGGATTTTGTAAATGTGTACATGTTTGTACACCGGTGTAAACTAAGATTTATAAAAAATGAAAATTATATATTCATATAGGTACTCTTTTTGTAGCTCTCAGAAAGAGCTTTCCGAATATATAAAATTTACGAATTTTGGACAAACGGTTGGAAAGATAAACTGTTTTTAAATTATTTTTTTATTATTTAAAATTGATGACATCATCCTGGACTAAACTGTAAATATTTGGACTGAATAGTAAATAATAAGGTTATTAGTGTACTTTCTCATATTTTGGATTAATTTGTACCTAGTCAACTAGGTCTGGACTAAATTGTTTTATTTGAACGGTGTTTGGACTTAACCGTTTTTTTCCCAATTACGTTTCCCTTTGTATGTTTGGTTGCCCGAATCCTTGGAATCACGTTTCCTACGGGATTCAGTTTTCCAGCAAATCCTCTATATGGAGTCCGACCCCTAGTTAGTAATTCTCCGAATCATTCCCGAATGATTCCCGAACGTATCCGAACTGACCGAATCCGAATGATACTTCCGAACTATTTGAACTCCGAACCTAGTTCCCGGATTATATAGACCTCACGAATGATTCGCGAACGTATCCGAACTAAACGAATCCGAATAATATTTCCGAACTAGAACTTCGAACCTAGTTCGCACCCAACCTCGCTCTCCCATAAGTAATTCTCTGATCATAGTTTTTTTGTTTGGTTTTTGTTTGATTTTGAATATACTTTATATTTAAATACAATTATTCAGTAAAAAAATTTATTGATAGTTGTTTAACCAGTGTTTTATGTGTTAATTTTTGTTTAAAAATCTATAAACTCATTTTATAATACATTTATGCGATTAAACTGTTTACTTCTTGTTAAATAATCACGCTAAAATGTTTTTTTTCATCTTCTAAATCATATACAAATAAAATTAGTCTCGTAATAAGATCATAATACTTATCAATTTATCATTTATGTAATCCGAATTTTAAGTGCCGAACTCACATTTATAAAACGAATATACACGTACGTATGCCGTTCCGAACTACTGTCCGAACAACGAACCGTTGACTGGATTTTTGACCGAATCCGACCTATCTGAATCCGTATAATTCTCGTACGTATGTCGTCCCGAACTACTACCCGTACCCCGAATTGCTAACTAGGGTCCGACCCCTCCCCCTAAGATTTGGTGGGAAACTTATCAAAGAATTTATGGACCCACTTTTAAAAAATATAAATACCATATATATGCAATTTTAAGATTTGAGGGTAATGACAAACGGTACAAACACTTTAATACAAGAAAACTCTATAAACCCTAAGAATATTAATTGAGTTACCAAACACACAAAGAATTTATATGAATCCCATAATTTGTAATCCCATGGGATTATAAATTCCTCCTAGAAATGGTAAAGACACCATTTTTAGTTAACTTCCAAACTAACTTGTCCTCAGCTGAAGTAGGAATCCTCATGCTCAGTATGAGACTTGCAGTGTGTTCTTCGAAGAGATAATTAATCAGGTCGCTAATTCTGCTAACAAACCCAACATTAGTTATTTTAAGAATGAAAAGTATGAAAACTCTTAAAAGTAAAATCCTGGTTGTATTTAATTAAAATGGGGTTGTATTTAGTCACTCCCTTTTCTTTTGCCATACTCTTCCAAAGAGCTTAAAAAGAAAACTATTAAGTTAATTTCTACCATGCATCAATTGAAATTACTTAGACAGGAATGTTAGCTATCCTTGAAACCACGAGGTAGCTATCCTTACTTCCAAAACATTTCCAAAACCGATTCTTCCATTTGGGGTAATAAAATGGTGGACAAGCATCCAATAACATTTGTTGAGTTTTAGGGATCATCTAGGGTTTTTCTATAAAGATTCTTGTTGAAAAATCTAAACTTAGATTTCATAGTGCGCCATTTCTGCAGCTTTTTTTATTTCGGTATGTGCATACTTAATAATTTTCTTTGATTAGTCAATTGGCGTTGAAAAAGAGTATCAAGTTTTTTATTTTCATGAGTTCATGATGCTTGTTTGTTTTTGTTGATACTATTACAGGAGAGTGTCCCAATGAGCTGCAGTGAACATATGAGAACATGGATATCTTACAATATTTATGACAAATGGACCATATTTGTTTTTGCTTGATCTCCAAAAAGCAAAAATATCAGGAGATGTTATCATAGCGATAATGCGGTAACAACCGAGCATGCACTTGACCGCGTGCTGTATAACTTGTCATGCTGCATGGCCGGTACATTTCTAATGTGCTGTGCATTTGACTGCACTGACTTGTAATGTTGGCTCAATCTAATAATTCCAGTGCAGAAACATTTGTTCATCATAAAAATGTGCTTAAAAATCTACATTTTAGTTCACCCGCCACACTTTATAGATTCATTTATATACGAAAGCAAATATACAAATTTTGAGTTGTTTATGATATGTCATCACAAAAACAAGCAAAGGGTTGTTTCTCTAGTACACACCACATTATCTTATTCAATTGATTTTCATATCTTACTTTGATCAAATAATAACTGCACACGCTCTACAGAAACGTACTCCAATGTATTTAGCTTCAACATTTTGTTTAGGTCAGAATTACACAACCAATAGTACATATCAAACCAATCTCAATCTATTACTCTCATCCCTCTGAACTACATTCACAAACAACACAATTTCTCAATATGGTTACCGACACATTACAATTGGAAGAAACCCAAATACCGTTTATGGATCGTTACACTGTCAAGAGGATATCGAACCAGCGATATCTTCAGTATGTGTTCATACTGCAACTGAAAGAGTTATGAGAGAGTGTCCAAATAAAAAAACATCTATTGTATTCTTCAACGGATGTATTTTAAGGTATTCAGATGAGAATTACGTCTCAATCTTGAATGAAGAACCATCAACTGTTATAAAGTATTTAAATAATAGCATCATTGCAAACCAAGTTCAGTATATGGACACAGTAACTGGATTACTAGATGAATTAGTGATTGAAGCTGGTAGTAATACTTCTGCCAATAGTCGTTTATATGCTACTGGTTCAGAAAATTATACAAGATTTAATCAAGTTTATGCGACGGTTCAGTGTACACCAGATTTGACGCCAAGGCTCTGTAGTAAATGTCTAAGATCAGCTCTTCGGAGATTACCTGATGATGCACAAGGGGCACGAGTTCTATTTCCAAGTTGTAATTTCAGATTTGAGTATAAGCCATTTAACGGGAATTATATGCATATAACTCAAGTTTCTATTCAACCTCTTCAAGCATCACCCCCAACTCTTCAAGCGTCATGGAATAAAACTAATGGTAAGTATTTAAGCCAATTATTAGCTTGTTTTCCAAGTTGCACTCCGAAAAAAATATTTTCAAATTGATAATTGGCTTTGTAATTGCATATGTAGTGAATAGAAAAGATTCAACAAAGCTTATTACTAGCATCACCGTTCCATTGGTAGCTGCAGTACTACTATCCTACATTTCTGTTTGGTGGTTTTGTTTCCATAAGAGAAAGAACATAAATAACAACTATCTTGGTAAGTAGTGTAAAAGGATTATTGTCCCCTAAATGAGCTAAAATGAAAAAGTGATAGTAACTCGTTTCCAGAAAGAATCCAGATATTCAATGTGCAGCATTATTACTATTCAACTTCAATATTATAAGTGCGGCAACAAATAACTTCTCCGAGGATAATAAGTTGGGACAAGGTGGATTCGGCCCTGTTTATAAGGTGCATATATTTTAATACTTGCAAAGGTTTAGATTTAAGAGCTGAATTCTAACTTGTTATTAGCATCTTCAGGGTGAGTTATCTGATGGACAAGAAATAGCTGTGAAAAGACTTTCTAAGAACTCAGGTCAAGGTGATCAAGAGTTTAAGAATGAAGTGTTGTTGTTAGCTAAAATTCAACACAGGAATCTTGTAAGATTAATAGGTTTCTGTTTGCATGGACAAGAGAAACTACTTGTGTACGAGCTGATGAACGCCAGTCTTAACCAATTCATATTCGGTATGTATGTGTACGTTTTATTTTTAAGAATGAAGTGTTGTTGTTAGCTAAAATATATGTGTAAGTTTTTACTAATGAATATAATAAATGTCTGTAGATACTGTGAAACGAAACCATTTAGATTGGGGAAAACGATACAAGATCGTTGGAGGAATTGCTAGAGGTCTTCTTTATCTTCATGAGGATTCTCGACTCAGGATAATTCACCTAGATCATAAAACTAGCAATATATTACTAGACGAAGACATGATTCCAAAGATATCAGATTTT
Source organism: Papaver bracteatum (assembly GCA_023529315.1). Classification (NCBI taxonomy): domain Eukaryota; kingdom Viridiplantae; phylum Streptophyta; class Magnoliopsida; order Ranunculales; family Papaveraceae; genus Papaver; species Papaver bracteatum. The sequence goes on from JAJJWX010004604.1 coordinate 16,688, forward strand.
GGAATGGCAAAGCTTTTTGAGGTAGATCAAACTCAAGCTAATACAAGTAAAATTGCAGGAACATAGTAAGTACATATATGGAAATTCTTCAGATTACCTAATGAATTTGGGCTATCAGACTATGAAATACTCATAAATTGATATTACAGTGGATATATGGCTCCAGAGTATGCACGAACCGGACATTTCTCGGTGAAATCAGACGTTTTTAGTTTCGGTGTCCTAGTTCTTGAGATTCTTACCGGGAAGAAAATTACCTGTCTTTGTGAAACAGACACAGGAGAAGCACAAAATCTTCTGACTTATGTGAGTGAATCTTAATGTTTGGGTTCTCTACCTAGATAAATTTTATCAAGTATAAGAAAAATAAAAATTAAATTACAAATGTGTTGTTGCAGACATGGATGCATTGGCAGAGAGGATCAGCTTTAGAAGTGCTAGATTCCAGTTTCAGAGAGAGTTGTCCGAGAGACGAAGTAATGAGGTGTATCCACATTGCCCTATCATGTGTTCAAGACAGTATTGCTGACAGACCTACCATTGGCTCTGTCATCTTAATGCTTACTTGCATCTCAATGACTCTCCCGTTGCCTACACGACCTGCATATTTTGTGTCGTCCCATCAAGCAGTGGAAGAGGCATGGTCTGTGAATGAGGCATCTGTTTCTGAATTGGATCCTCGTTGATAAATACTTATGTTTATTTGATCAAAGAAATCTATTTAGATCAAAGAAATCAACATTACTGCAGAAACAGAATGCTTCAACTAAACAAAGATATCTTGTACACAAAAAATTGAATTTAAACTTTAAGTTTGGTAAACAAGACATGGGATGCAGGAGGAAAAAATAATATAGTGATCAAATTGTAGATAGAAAGATCCAATTTAGAATGCCAATGCCAATCTTACTATGAACTAAGGAGAGACGGATGATTATGATGCATTGCACCTATCTCCTTCAAGTTCCACCTTTTTCAGCTTTAACTCCTTTCGACTGCTGCTCCAGTACTCTCTGCTTCATCTGTTATTTTCCCCTTAATGCTAGCATCCTTGATCACCAGAAAATTGTAAACTCGCAGTTAATGATGCTCAACAGTGTCAAGATTTAGAGAGATTTGTGTTAGAATCAATAAGAATATCACATTGTTCCTTTTCTGTTTACCTGTACGTTTCCTGGATCATCTTGATTCTGGTGTGCAACGTCATATGTCGCATGAAGACCACAAAATAGATAGTACACAAGCATCACCAGTGTACAGATTCCAAATCTCACAAAAGCTTCAGTACCAAGTGATCCGATTAGAAACAAGTTTAATCCAATTGATAAAGATGGTAGCCACGGAACCAATGGAACACCCCAGACCTTTGGAAAATGCTGCTGAGGGAGAAAAATCATAATTCCAAAATTCCCAAGAACCCAAATGGGTATGGTTATCATATGTCCAATCCATCCATTAGCATTACGGCTATAATAAACTGATGTTCCGATAGATGAACCAATTATCATGAATAGAAAGAAACCCAATTTGCAGCGATCAAGCGTAGAAGAGACATTCCTCCCGTTATATCGCCTAACAATCAACGCAACAGCCATTAGCATGAAGATGAATAGAGTACTGAGTGAAGAAACACTGGATAGTACATCCAAACTTGAGAACAAAGCCACACAGGCGGAACATATGGTTACTAATAAGGCTGCATAAATGGGTGTTCCTGTTTTCGGATGCACCAACGCAAACCAAGGTGGAATCATATGAGATCGAGCAATCTGTGTGGTGTAACGTGCTTGCCCTAAACCACCTACAATTAATCCAGTAGTCATTCCCTTAAGAGCACCAGCTGCAACTAAATACTTTGCCCATTTCATACCCACACTTTGAAATGCAACTGAATAAGCTGCATTCACATCTATTTCGTTATATTTCTGCATCATACTTAGTGACAAAGCCATCAAACAATAAACTATAGTGATCATCGACATGGAACCGATTAACCCTATCGGTATATCCTTTTCAGGTTTCTTAGTCTCTTCTGCCATTGTTGCGACCATGTCAAATCCTGTGTATGCCCAAAACAGAACTGCCGCAGCTTGAAAAATACCTCCTGCTCCATATGGAGCAAAGGGAGTTAAATTATCAACACTTCCTTTCACGCAACCAGCTATTACTATAAAAACAATCAATGCAACACTAACAAGAGATGCAATCCAGTTCAATTTGGAAGCTCCTCTTGTACCGAGCATCGCTATAGTGTTTGTTATTAATAGAACTACAACAGCAATTGGGTCTAACATATTATAACCTTCCGCAAAGCTACTAATATGTATACGCAAAGAATCAGGATTACGATTGATAACTGTAGCAAAGTATGATGTCCAGGATCTAGCTAATCCAGCTGCACCAACTACAGCTTCCAAGAGAATATTACCTGCAGCAATAAAAGCTACAAAATCTCCTAATTCAATCCTCAAATAAGAAAAAGAACCACCAGCAACCGGAACTTCTACTGCGAATTCTGTATAACAGAAAACAGATAATAAAGCTGAGAGACCTGAAATTGCATATGATATAACAATAGCAGAACCTGCATGGTTATGTGCTTCTTGTCCAGTAAGCACAAAAATACCAGTACCAACAACAGAACCAAAGCTGAGCCACATGAGATCCCACCATGTAAGGCATCTGTGCAAGGTGTTTTCACTTTGTTTCTGCAAAAAATTGAGCTCGAAAGAATCGGTTGAACGGTTGAGGAAACGATCTTTGAATCTTGACCCAGATTCAGTGACTGCTGTTTTGTATGTAGTCCAGTTCTGAAAAGATTGTTCAGGAAAGAAATCAGTTTTGCTCCATCTCCAGTAACTCCTTGGTTGATCAGAATCTTTCGCGGAAGCAGTTTCTTGGATTTCCTCCATTGTTGCGCACAATGATGGGCTGAGGCTGCAGAGATGTAGATATAGATATTTTGGAAAATTTATCTAAGCCGTGTTTTGTGGGATTCGAGATTTTTTCCGTGTTTGGGCTCAACTAAAAAACCTAAGTGCATGTTTGGTTGAGGAATTTCATCTAACACTTGTAGGGCAGAAATTCTAAAGCCATAATAAAATGGGATTTTATTTGTAATGGAACTCTAAATAACCAAATAAACCGGAAATAACATACCACAATGGTTAACTTTTTCTGAATCTCATCTGGTATTATGGCAAATTCAAGCCTGCCCAAAGAGGGATAATCTCTGATTTCTTCAATTCCATGTACAACCCACTTAGAAATGTTTGACAAGTTTAAACGGGTTGATTTGGTGGGTAATGAACGAGGAAGGTGTTTTTCAAGATTGCTACAGGGGTTGCCAGGATTGCTATGAGGTCGTACACTACACAGACTATCCGGTGGCATGTTCGCCTCATAGCCCGTCATGGGTATTTTTGAAGTAGAGCGGAGCTAGCTCCCAGCACGGGTTGCCTTCCCTGCTGGGCTGGCTCCCGTAGCTAGATTTCTAGCTCCGCCCCTGGTTTGAAGCGATTTGAACTACTGGAATCATGATTGATAAAGGGAAACCTAAATGGGGTTACTTAATGAACACTTAGGAGTCTATTATTCAACTAGTACATGTGATTTTCAATCAAAACAAATAGAAAAATGGATGGAATCGAGGATGATCACATACCTGTCAGAGAGTTCGTTCTTGCCCATTTCTTTGTAAGGTTTGAGTAGTGGTTTTGTTTCCATTTCTTTTTACTATTCCTTCTTTGGTTTTTAAAAAAAATTCTGCTTCTTCAGGATCCAAAGACAGAATGGTTGTTCACACTCGCACCATCAAAACGTGCACTGCGTGGGTTTGACCCCCGCAGGCAATAAAATATCCTACTTTATTAGATGACCTGCGCAACAGTGGGGCGACATAAATTTCGGCTGGTTTAACTACTTAGCCTTGTTTTTGTTTGTTTAACAGGTTTATTATTTCCACCAATTTCTCACTTCCTCTTAATGGTATACTGATGGAGGTCGAAGATTCCTAGTGGAATCACTAGTTTTTTATAAAGCTGGTTGGGTAGACTCAACCAATCCGATTCAAACTCAGCCGAACATCTTATGGCAACATATTTACTGTCTCTAATCATCTTAAATTAAGAACACAAAAAACTAAGAACTGTACTGTGTTCAGTTCTTCTGGTTGTAAGCACCCGGATTTGGCGCATCCGAAGGAGTAAGAATGGGGGCTTCGGAGATAATACAAAACCGAAAACACCATTGACGATGAAGTGACAATTATGGGTTGTCCCGTAAAGAATGGTTGGTGGTTATATATCTAAATAAACCTCGTTGTAAAGTACACATAAAATAAAATAATATCTAGTCGAACTAACTCGTTGTGCACATGGGTATTATTTCGTCTCCATCAAGTGGCTTGTTGCGGGTTTTAGAGCAAAAGTGGTTGCAACTATACAAATTAATACTTCTATAACATCAGGAACTCGAGAACTATAGAAATTAATACTTCTATAACATCAAAAAAAAAAACAAAAAAAAAACTCGAGAACCGTATCAATCCTGTCTCTATTTTATTTTATTAAAGGATTGTCGGCCGTTATTTGGATGTTTTAAGAATCGTTTTACTATTTTTTTTAATGAGAGGTCGTATATTAGTCTGGTTGATGTGTCAGCTAAAGAAAATAGAAAGTCATTATATGGTGTAAAAAAACCCCACTAGACTAAATTTGATTGGATACAATATCTCTTCCGATTGTGCCACGGGATCTTCGTAGAAAATCCATGCGAAGTGCAAACATCTTCTCTTCCCATTGGTCCAATTGAGCCTTAACTGCAATGATAGTTGATGCTCATCTTGCGCTTTAATCTCGAAACGTCTTCTATTTCTCTCCATCCATATGGACCGCGAAAAATTTCTTTGTCAACTGTCCCGCGCATGAGGTAGACGCTGCGTCTGTATAAGGGTCAGAGCAATTATGTACAATTACAGAAAGTGGTTGCAACTGTAGGAAGAAATACTTTGTATAGATATACAACAAGCTAGCACTCGAGAAACTATCAATTTTAACTAGCCAACAAATCTGTCTCTAGATTATTTGTTTCCATTTATCGGGCCACATTTGATGCCTCAGAAGATGGAAAGAAAACCAAGGTTTCTTTGTCTTCATGGAATGAGAACGAGTGCGAAAATCTTCCAGGAACAAATATTCAAAAAGTGGCCAGATCCTATACTTCAAAATATGGATCTCGTCTTCATCGACGCTCCATTTCCGTCACTTGACAAACCCACCATCAAAGGTTTTGTCGGCGTTGATGATTTATTTGATCCTCCATTCTACGACTGGTTCCATTTCGATCAAGTGTGTGCCTAAAATCCTCACTAAAAAGTTATGTGATGAACGTTCAATGAATCTTCTGTGCTTGTTGTAATCATGTTTTTGGTTTTTACTACAGGAATTCATGGAGTACAAGAATTTTGATGAATGTCTTGACTACATTGAAGATTGTATGCTTAAGCTAGGACATTTTGATGGGCTGATGGGATTTTCACAAGTTAGTCAGCTTTTTAATTTCCACTTCAATATATATTTTTGGATATTAATTCATTGGATAAGATTATTTATGCTATGCATGGACGTAAAACTTGCAGGGGGCAATTCTTTCGGCCACTTTGCCAGTGTTGCAGAAAAAGGTACGTTTGCATAACTAACTATTGGTAGTATTCTCAAATCTAATCTGTACCTGGAAAACAATTTTGCAGGGTTTTGCACTTAAAAAGGTTCCTCAAATAAAAAATGTCATAATAATTGGAGGAGCAACCTTTTTATGCCCCATCATGGCTGAGAAAGCTCACCCATCAGGGGGGAATCCCTGCAATTCTCTCCACTTTTTGGGTACTTATCTACTCCTGATTTTTTATTTTTTTATGATATGTATGCATGGATCCACCGGACCATCCATGTTCTTCTCTAACGCGAACTTGCCTCAATGAATCCTCACATCGGAATCTAACAAACTACTGTACTGCATAATGAGTTCAGGACTTCAAAGTGCTGCGACTTTGTGGCCTTATTCTTGTGTTTGATCTAACGTTATTTGGACAAAAACCTGTACTGTTGAAGCTAATTAGTTACTAAGAGCAGTTCCTATGAAATGAAAAAACTTGAAGTTTGTTGTTTTTGCTCCCACAATGAACTCAACAAACATCAAAAATGGATTATGAGTGAGTTGGAAGAAGAGACGCGCATGTGATGGAAGGCTGGGTGATGGTACCAAAAACTCGCGGTTGTACCAAAAACGCCCGCGCCTCTTCCTCACACGCCCGCGGTTGTACCAAAAACGCCAAGTACAATTCCTTTACTAATTTTTTATCATATTTTATCTCACTCTATCATATTTTATCTCACTTCATCATATTTTATATCACATAAATATTATATCTGATATTTTACCTTTATTGTACAAAATATTTTATATTAAAAAGAATTATTTGTGGGCCCTGAAAAACCAAATCTATTCATCTTGTTCTGGTGTTCCATAGTGGAAAACACAATTTGGTCATCCAGGTGGCTCAACAAAAAAACATATTTGTCAATTGTCATAGGAACTGCCCTAACTTTCTAACATATACTAAGGTCTGAGGATGTGATTAATCAGGTGAGACAGATATTCTGAAGGAGCGTGGAATGAAGCTTTTGGAATCCTTTGCTAACCCATACGTTATTCATCACTCCAGAGGCCACACAATCCCAAGACTTGGTAAAGTAACTCAACTGCGCCACAAAACCTTACTTTTAATTCGGTTTTATCTTTTGCACTCACTCTAATACCAATAACGATCCAGATGACAAGGGTGCTCTGATAATGCAAAAGTTCCTCCAACAAATTCAGATTGAAGAAGAAGAAAAGAAAGATACTATCTCAGCACAACAGATGAATGAAATTCACTATTAATTCAAGCATGGTATTCCGATTAATAGTATTAAATAATTTAGAGCTCAAAATTCAAGTGACATTTCTTTATCTCAGAGGAGGTCCTAAACTTGGTGCTCTAAAGTCTTTAAAATAGCTATGACTTGTGCTTGTTAAGATATCTTAATTGAAGTAAATCACATGTTTTTATGGCTGTGCTTGTACTGCCCTATTATTATTATTGTCAGGATGCTAAATCGAATAATAAAATCGTTATGTGTTCTTATTTTTAAGGAAAATACCACCAAACTAACCGCACCCCTTGGAAAGTCATAAATCCAACTCGGATTAACCCATAAAAAACTGATCTTTAGATCGACGTAGAATGAAAGATGTAGGATCAAGCAAGAGAGAAGAGAATAAACGCGGAAGCAATAAAAAACTACATTGATAATAATCTTGGTGTACAAACTCTCGTATCTCAATAGCCTATTTATAGTTATAAAATATGAACATTTATAATAAGGAATGCAATCTTTTGAAAACCTTGGCTATAATGTTCATGGATTGATTCGAGTGAATCAAATTCGATTTTGCTTCAATGGTGTCTTGTATACTTCTATGAGAATATAAACAATTGAACAACTTTATAACTAGTTTCATTTCAGTCATTTGAACTAGTTGTGATTAAGATGAACAAGGTTGATATTAAAGTGTTCATATGGATAACTTAGGTTAACTATTGTTGAGCCAACTAAGTGTACACGTTTAGGTATGGTTACCCATAGTTAGTTGAAGAAGTATTCACTGCGAAGGTGTGTAAGTCATCGTTCGGTGGAGATTCTGGTCTGAGGAAGAATAGTTCGTTGAAGAAGTATTTTCTACAAAGGTGTGTAAGTAATCGTTCGTTGGAGAGAGTATTAACTTGTTCGTTGATGACAATAGAGACATCGTTTACAAGGAGGTGTTCGTTTCATGGGAGATCATCGTTTAGGATGAGGCCTTCGTTCAGGAAGGGTCTCTCGCTGTTATATACCCTCTGTTCAGTTAAGAGAGTATACATCCTTGGTGTTGGAAAAGATATCAATTAAAAGATATCAAGTTTAATTGAACAGGTTGGAAGCCTAACAAGCTAGCACAGCAACCTGTTCAAACTAGTTGGAAGCCTACCAAGCTAGGTTCCAACGACATACTACTACATTAATTGAACAGGTTGGAAGCTTAACAAGCTAGGCTCAGGGTTGGAAGCCTAACAAGCTAGCACAGCAACCTGTTCAAACTAGTTGGATGCCTACCAAGCTAAGCTCCAACGACATACTACTACATTAATTGAACAGGTTGCTGTGTTAGCCTACCAGCGAGCCTCATGGGTAACCTTGCCAAGGGGAGCCTAAGCGGATGGGGGGGCGAGATTGTGTCACAAGGGGGGCAAGCCAACTCTACCTTCCATGTTAATTTCTGCAATATTACGTCATTGGAGGCTCGAACCTGGGACCTCCTGGAACGCATCAAACTTTGGGAAACGGGGATGACCAGATAAATCGAATAATAAAATCGAAATATGTTCTTATTGTTAAGGAAAATACCACTAACCTCTATTCCTCATTATTATCATTGAGATTCCACGGTACCAGAAGTTGCTCTGCAAATCGGCGACACGGATGAGTTAAATCGGTTTCTCATTTTTTCCCTAAATCTCTCAATATTCTGGTTTTTAAGTTCCATGTTGATTCTCAATGCATCTACTACCTTTGTAAAACAACTGATTTTAATCTTCCCTTCTTAATTTAGTAGTTTATCTCATCAATTTCATCTAAATCTTTTTATGTGTTTTATGGATAACTAAACTTTTCCTGTTTTTTCCATAATGTGTTTACAGCTAACATTGTCTCTAATGGCGTTTTCCTATCTATGTTTTGTGATTAAAGTGTTTGCAGAGCTAGTTATATATCGTTTGATTACAGAGTTTGTTTGTGGTGATATCATTTTGAAGAGTTTGAAGGAACGAAGAACAGACACCGATTCACAAAGTCATGTAACCCATAAATCCCGCCTGGAAACTTTTTTGAATTTTTTGAATATTCCTAAATTCAAAAAAATCAGTCACCAATCAACTATCTGTCACTTATTTCTCGGCTGGTTTTTAGCTAATCTTCTATGTTACCATACTAAGAAAGATCCTCCTTTAACCAAAATAAGTTACAATTATCTTATCATATACGATTATATTTCTTTCCAAAACATCTTAACCCAAACCCTTATAAACATCAGATTCATTCAGAAACCATATCTAAAACTCTTCTCTTTTACCCTATAGCAACTCAATTTTTTCTCATGGAAGGTGAAGGTAGTGAACCAATCTCCAATCTTTCTAACAAAATTCAAACAAGAATTGATCGATTTGGGGGATACAAATGAAGTTGCGGTTTGCAAATATCAAGATGCTGAAGGGAAAGAAGATTCAAACTGGGAAGCTTCAGTCATTGTAAAAATCATCATCGAGGGCCGTATGCGTGTTGAAACTATTGAAAAGTGGATTGGCTTTACATGGCCTTTCATGGTGCCTGAAGATCTTCAAATTATTGAAGTGGATCCAAATATTATGATTTTCAAATTCAGCAACTGGGTCCTTCTCAATAGGGTGATTAACAAAAGACCATGGAGTGTTAATAAACAACTTTTTGTAGTTCATGACTACATCCCTGACATGATTTACACTGAAAAACACTGGGATTTCCAAAAAAATTGGATTCAATTAAGAGGCTTACTTCCGGAGCATATGAATGTAGCTGCAGTCACAAAGATAGGTGAAATAATGGGAGAAGTGACTAAGATTCAACTAGCTAATGCCATTCCTATTGGAAGTGATCCGGTGAAGGTATGTGTTAACATCGATCTTACTACTCCACTAATAAGGGGAGTTAAAGCTATCTCTAATGTTGTCTTAACACGATGGATCAAGTTTTACTTTGAGAGACAAACCAGTGGTATTTGTACAGAATGATATGTCATCAAGCACTGCAAAGTTGCTTGCAAAAATCCTGCAGCATTCCTTATCAAGGCTCATGAAAAACCATATTTTTTTGGTAAAGCAAATAGCATTAGGAAAAGTATTGTTCCTCTACCAAACTCAACAGTTCCAACTGCTAGAAAGAACCAGAATAATTTTGTAAAGTCTGCAGTTTTTGTTCCACGCAAAGATGGCATTCCAGTCAACATGGATTTCCTGCTTAAGGAAACAGCTGCAGATGGTAGTGAAGAATCAACAAGACTTGGAAAGAGACATAGGGTTATAAGGAGTACAGATGGTTCTCAGGGCAATGACGACACTCCTTCTGCTACTTCTGAAAATGATATCAACCCAAACAACCAAATAGCTCTAGTGGTCGCAAACAGAGACAATGAAGTTGTGAATGCAGATAAGGAAAATCAGGTAATCCCAATACTCTCTATTTTATCTCAACTTAAACTATTTTCTTTATTTAAAATTGGATATCCTTTTTACATTGGTTCTCACATTCTTTACATCTGTCATTTTCCCTTTGTTTCATATAATTTTTGCAATTCTCATTTCTCTTTTGCTTACACAATTAAGACTCATCTGTGTTGCTGTCAAACCCTTCATTTCACCAATTTTTCCTTGGTTGAATCTAGTCCCCTTTCCTACTCTCAGTATGATAATCCTATCTTGGAATGTCCAGGGTTTCAAAAACCCTGACACCAGAAACCATTTAAGTGATTTGATTAGGACTCAAAACCCTGACATCATATTCTTGAGTAAAACTAAAATCAACAGTCATAAATGCTTCCCCCTTTTGAGACATTTTCATTACCCCAATAATGCTTATATTGAACCAGATGGTCTCTCAGGTGGTTTAGTTCTCCTTTGGAAAAATGGTTTTACCTGTGATATAGTTGATAAAACTCATAATATGTTCAATGTTGTAGTTCAAGGAGACCTTAGCAAACCATAGTTTTTATTAACATGTATGTATGGTCAATCCAATTATGCTAGGAAAAAGGATCAGTGGAATTTTATTCAGAGAATTAGTTGTGAAAATATTAATCCTTGGATTGTTGTTGGTGATTTAAACTTTCATGTCCTTAATGATGAGCGTGATCATTCCTCATATTCTGATGGATGGGTGAATAGATTAATAACAACTTGTGGTTTAGAATACATAGGATATGTAGGCAAGAATTACACTTGGACTAATAACAACCTAGGTACTGGCACAAAAAAATCTAGAATAGATATGGCCATTGGCAATTCTAGTTGGTCACTCAATTTCCCTAACAGTAAATTGTATCATTTAAACCAAGTTGGTAGTGATCACAGTTCAATTATGTTAGTCATTGATGCCTCCACTCCTAAATGTTGGAAACCTTTTAAGTTTTTCTTAACTTGGCTTAATGATGATTCTTGCTCAGTTTTTATTGCTAATGCTTGGAAATCAAGTATATATGGTTCCCCTACCTTTCAGCTAGTCAACAAATTGCACCTTGCTTGGAAAATGTTATCTATTCGGAACAGAGAACATTTTGGAGATATCAATCACAAAGTAGATCAACTTCAAATGAAGTTGTCTGAACTGCAAGAAAAACCTCCAGATGCTGTTGTAACTAGAGATATCAGTATTATCAATAAAGATTTAAGCAAGTGGCATAAAATTAAGAGAGAGTTCTACCAACAAAAGTCAAGAGAATACTTCATCAAAGATATGGACAACAACAGCAAATACTTCCATACTAAAGTCAATAAGAGGAAAACAAGAAAAAACATTGACTCAATTCAAGATTATGACAACGCATGGCTGCATACTAGAGAAGATATATATACTCATCTGACACATCATTTCAGATCCATAAGTACCACTACTTCTCCCAGTCTTGATGAAATTTTATATATGGTTATTCCCACCATTATCACAGATGCAGATAACCTAATGTTAACAAGAGTTCCATCAAATGAAGAAATTCATGCCACACTCAAAAGCATGGAAAACTGGAGTGCTCCCGGCCCTGAAGGCTTCCAAGATGGATTCTATAAAAATCAATGGCACATAGTTGGTGAAGATGTTTGTATGATGGTTAAAAGATTCTTTCAAACCAAGTTTATCCTTAAATAGATTAACAAGACCTACATCTCTCTCATCCCTAAGAAGAAAAAAGCAATATGTGCTAGTGATTTCAGGCCTATTGGTCTGTGTAACACTTCATACAAAATTATCTCCAAGGTTATTATTAACATAATGAAACCAATTATGGAGAAGATCATTTCTTCATTTCAAGCAGCTTATGTTTCTAGCAGAATCATAAGTGACAACACAGTAATTTCTTAAGAAATCATTCATTCAATGAAGAAGAAAAGAGGAGAAACAAGTTGGCTAGCTTTAAAGCTTGACATGTCAAAAGCTTTTGACAGGTTAGAATGGTCATTCTTAATTAAGGTCCTTCAATATATACTTTGGTTTTTCAAATTACTTTTGTGACTTGATATATCAGTGCATCAGTACAAATTCCTTATATGTTCTTCTCAATGGCTCTCCTTGTGAATAATTCACTCCTACAAAGGGCATTAGACAAGGTGATCCACTCTCACCTTGTCTCTTCATTCTATCCATGGAATATCTATCAAGACATCTCATCAGTGCTCTACATGATAGTTCCATCAAAGGTATTAAAGTGGCTGCTCTTTCACCAGCCATTAATCATTTATTTTTTGTAAATGATTGCTTGATCTTTACTCAAGAAAATCTCAGTTCAGTTAATAATTTACTTGAACTTCTTCACAATTTCAGTTTTCAATCAGGTGAAGTTATAAATTTTAAAAATTCAGCTGTCTACTTGAGTAAGAAAACAAAGCCTGAAGTTGCCAATACTTTGACACAAATTCTTGGAGTCAAAGTCATGAATTCCAAATAATAATATCTTGGTTCTCCACTAATACTTGGGCATTCAAAGCAGGAATCATTCAAATCAATTAAAGAAAATTTTGAGTGCAGATTCTCCTCTTGGTCAAGTTCTTCTCTCTCACAAGCAGGTAGAGGCACATTGGTAAAACATGTTCTCAACACTGTCCCTATATATCAAATGGGTACTTTTAAGATCCATAACAATCTCCTACAGCAACTCACTACAATTGAAAGGAAATTTTTCTAGGGCTACAACAATAATAGAGGGTCAAATCCAATAGCTTGAATAAATGTTTGCAAGACTAAAGATCAAGGTGGTCTGGCTTTCAGAGACTTGGAAAAACTTAACTTATCTTTGCTTACTAAACTTGCTTGGAGAATTTGCAGTGATTCTACTAGTCTTATGTCACAAGTTCTGGGAGGAAAATATTTCAAAGAGGGTGATCTCTTACATCAAAATACTTGAATAAAGAATTGTTCTTATACATGGAATGGTATTACAAAAGGCCTTGAAGTTGTTAAATAAAATTGTTTCATGGAGATAAATAATGGAAAAAAAAACAAAAATATGGAAGGACAGATGGATTCCGAGCATGCCTCATCCACCAGTCCCAGTTAATGAACTACACAGGTTCTATGAAGATGTAGCTGAATTATATTTGTCAGGGACTGATCAGTGGGATATTAGTTTACTTAATAGGTTGGTTGATGCAACTACATCTCTTAAAATTTAGGCACTGTTTATAGACTGCAGTAAAGAAGATGTCATGCTATGGATGCCCTCCAAAGATGGTACCTTTTCAGTCAAGAGTACATATAAAAAGCTAACTCATTCTACTAATGAAGTTAAAGTAAATGGAGATCCCATCAATTCTATAATCTAGAAGTCCTTGTGGAAAATAAAAGCTGCAAACAGAGTCAAACTCTTCATATGAAAGTGCATCAGAGGCATAAACTCCACTAAAGGTAGAAGAGCCCAGTATAATTCAGGTGTTGAAACACACTGTGATATATGTGGACATGAGTATGAAGACATGGAACATATTATTTTCACATGTAAGCATGCTAGATCTGTCTGGAGAGGTATCAATGTCAATATTGATGCTGTCAGATAAAACTGTAACTCAGTTGCAGAATGGATAATCAGCTAGTTTTCTTCCACAAAAACAACTTCTGATCAAAGATTGTTGATTTCCTTAATGATTGGAATGTGGATACTATGGAAAGATTGGTGTGAAGTTTTCTTCCAGGGAGTATCTCTAAACCCTCACACCTCTGTGCATAAAATCCACTACCATATAGACTCACATATGCATTGCATTATCCTTCACAATCTACCCTTACTGATGCTATCTTAAAAACCTCTAATTGGAAACCTCCTATCTCTGGAGTTGTTAAATTTAATGTAGATGGTTCATTTGATCAAGACACTAATCTGTTTGGTACTGGTGTTGTCTTGCGCAACCATACAGGTGCATGCCTTGGCATCAAAGGGAGCAATGGAAATTGAGCAATGAATCCAGAAGTTTTGGAATGCATGGCAGTTAGAGAAGATCTCTCTTGGGATAAAGACATGAAGTACTTGAAAATTCAGATTGAAGCTGATGTTAAACTAGTTATTGATTTCATTAATGGGAACATTTTACTCATTCAATGGGAGAATAGGAACTTAATAAAGGAGATCAAATACTTGATCTCTTGATTTTCTTTTTGTGAGTTTATTTATGCAAGTCGTGATGACAACCAAGTGGCAGATGCTATAGAAAAACAAGTTATGCAGTCAGCATTGCCAATTTTAGCTGTTGGAAACTTTAATCCTAGTATCTGTAGCCTGCTGGCAAAGGATCTTAATACCGTTAATTCTTAATAATAATTTCTCTTTATCAAAAAAAAAAGGAAAATACCACTAAACTAACCGCACCATTTGGAAAGTCATAAATCCAACTCGGATTAACCCATAAAAAACTGATCTTTAGATCGACGTGGAATGAAAGATGTAGGATCGAGCAAGAGATGAGAGAATAAACGTGGAAGCAATAAAAGACTACATTGATAATAATCTTGGTGTACAAACTCTCATGGCTCAATAGCCTATTTATAGTTCAACAAACTTGATGACCACTCAAAGCACTTTCCTAGTAAAATCAAACTCTAAATAAAGAAAACTTCAAGAAACACAAAGAACTTCTAAACATAATAATACATTAAACATAGTAATATTCTAAACATAGTAATAATCCAAACATAGAACTCTTCTATAACTCTTTTAGAACCAAAAAAACTTGTTTCTCAAGTTTACTTCATCTTCAAGTATGACACACCGTGTCAACTTTAACTAGTTGCATCACAAACCACATGGGAAACTTCAACTAGTTACTTCACAGAACGCATAGTCAACTTGTACTAGTTGCTTACATGAAACACTTCACCATATCTTGGTTTAACCTTCAACAAAAGATAACAAGAATTAAACACGCATGAAGCAGTAAGTAAAGCATACAAGATTTAACATCGTTCGGCAATATTCCCACGTTTACATATGGCTACGACTTCTTCTTTATTATTATGGAACCACCAAACATAGAATTACACAGTTAACGACTGATGAGGAAATCTACAAGTTGTGATCCAATCAGAGTTTATCATAAACCCTAAAATAAATATTATGAACGAATGTTCCATAAATTCAAATAATGTCTTCAACCAACTTAAGATAATACCTATCTCATAACTGAGGTGATCTCCTTTTAATTGATGTCTTTTCCAACACCAACGATGTACACTCTCTTAATTGTATAGATGGTATATACCAACGAGAGCCCCTTCCTAAACGAAGGCCTCCTCCTAAACGATGATCTTCCATGAAACGAACACCTCCTTGTAAACGATGTCTCTATAGCCATCAACGAAAAAGGTAATACTCTCACCACCGAACGATTCCTTACACACCTTTGTAGAGAATACTTCTTCAATGAACTATTCTTCCTCAGACCAGAATCTCCACCAAACGATGCCTTACACACCTTCGCAGTGAATACTTCTTTAACTAACTATAGGTAACCATACCTAAATGTGTACACTAAGTTGTCCCAACAATAGTTAACTGAAATTATCCATATGAACACTTTCATATCAACCATGTTCATTTTAATCACAACTAGTTCAAATAACTGAAATGAAACTAGTTATAAAGTTGTTCAATTGTTTATATTCTCATAGAAGTATACATGACACAATTGAAGAAAATTTAAATTCAATTCACTCGAATCAATTCATGAACATTATAGCCACGATTTGTAAAATATTGCATTCCTTATTATATAAATGTATTAGTTCATGAAAAAACCGATTTTAGAACATTACCTACTCAAGTATGCAAATGGGTACACATACCTAAGTAGCCGACTTGGTCTGGGTTTTCCAGTATGCGAACGGGTATGTATACTTTCGTAGAACCAAACTCAGTTGAATTCCCAGACTTGAACTATTACGCTGTTACGCATACGGGTATGCATACTAAGTTCCCGGACTTCAACTATCAAACCAGTACGCATACGGGTATGCATACTATGGTTCCCGGACTTGGAATAAATTGCAACAGTTAGCATACAATTATGCATACTGTGTTATATCCAATCAATGATTAATTTTCTGAACTCCATTTTAATCATTGAAACATTCTTGGAAAAAGGAATAGCTGTCTCTCACAAACTATTAGCTTCAAACCAATTTTCAAGTGATCAGTATATCAATGTGAAACATTCTTATTCTACATCAAATAACTGTCTCACCCAAATCATGTATAATGTTACCATGCGATTTTCACATGATCATCTTTTGACTTTCGTCAAGAATATAAGATGAACTTGGTTAAAGTGAAATCTTACCAACACATATTTCGAGAAATATGTAAGCGAGTTAAACTCAGCTCGAAATATCAAATGTGTAAAATATAAAGTTTATATAGTTATACGACTTTTGTCTCAATAGGACATAGAATAGAAATAGACTTCTGAGTGATAGATGAGTTCAAGTCTCCATGATACCTTTTGTTGATGAAGTTCCATAGGCTCCCATTAGTAGTTTTTCGTCTTCAATCAATGAACGCCATGAAGTCTAAAGCACAACTACACATTATATCCAGAAGTTTTGTTAACGAGGAAACTGCAATAGAAGAAAAACCCCAGGACCAAGTCCAGATTTGAACACCACACTGTATTAAGCCGCTACAGACTCTATCGTACAACAACTTAACTTAGGACTGGAATGTAGTTGATACCTAACCAATCTCACACTGATTAAGGTACGGTCGCATTCCTTACGCCTCTGAATCCCAGCAGGACTCTACGCACTTGATTCCCTTAGCTGATCTCACCCAAAACTAAGAGTTGATATGAACCAAAGTCGAAGACTTGATAAAAAAATCTGTCTCACACAGAAAAGTCTATTGAATAGATAAATTTGTCTCCAACAGAAATACCTACGAGTTTTTGTTCCATCTTTTGATAAATCAAGGTGAACAGGAACCAATTGATACAACAGACTTATATTCTTGAAAAACAGCCTAGTAATATCAATCACCTCAAAATAATCTTAATAGTATGGTAGTGAAACAAGATATTGTGGAATCATAAACGATGAGATGAAGATGTTTGTGACTACTTTTTATCTTACCTATCAGAGATTAAATCTCGAGAAAATCTTACAGAAGATAGTACTCAATACGATAGAACAAAGTAAGATCAGAACACGCAACTACAAAGAAAATAGTGGGGTATGGCTTCAGAATCCCAATGAAATCTTTAAGTTGTTAATCTATAATTGTTTAAAAAAAAACCTAGGTTAAAGGAGAATCGACTCTAGTCGCAACTAGTATCACACAGAAGGTGTGGGGATTAGGTTTCCCAGTTGCTATAGTTTTCCGTTATATAGTCTTCAAATCAAGGTTTGCAATCAATGTTACCTTGGTAACAAAGCATTCAATATTTACCGTTAGATGAAAACCTTATTAGATTCAAGTTAATATCTTTCAACCATTAGATAGAACTTAGGTTGTTAAACACAAATGAAATGTACCTTCATTTAGATATGCATAATTGTACCTAAACGTGTACACTTAGTTATCTAAATAATTGTTAACCAAAGTTATCCATATGAACACTTTTATATCAACCTTGTTCGTCTGAATCACAACTAGTTCAAATGACTGAAATGAAACTAGTTATAAAAAAAGTAATTGAAATCGTTCCTCGGTGCTACTCGGTTGGGGAGATTGGAGCGAGGAGCGATAAGTTCGGACTTGGAAATCGCCAAAACTCGGTCTAATACTCGGAATCTATTTATTAATAATTTATATATTATTGCCCATCAGTCATGATTTGTACTTAAAATTTTAACACTATCATGTAATTAAGTGTGTAATATTGTTATATTGAACGTATTTATCATGTATTTAGAGGTTTTTCTATTTTATAACTCTCATCTAAGGGTTATGAAAATTTTCTTTTCTGATTTTAGTGCATGCAAGGTCAACTCGGAAAAATCGTTAACTCATTTTGCTCAAAAATTGGTCCAAATCAGCCGCCTTAATCGCTAAAAATAGAAAAGGCTTTGGAATCGGAAATCGTTTCGTTCATATAGCCTGTAGAGATTACCCAGCGAGTAATCGTCCTTGGAGAGCGATTTTGACTACACTGGTTACTAAGTTTTTCAATTGTTTATATTCTCATTGAATTATACAGGACACACTTGAAGCAAAATCGATTTTGATTCACTCGAATCAATTCATGAATATTATAACCACGGTTTGCAAAAGATTGCATTCCTTATTATATAAATATATTATTTCATGAAAAAACCGATTTTAGAACATAACCTACTCAAGTATGCAAATGGGTACGCATACCTAAGTAGCCGGACTTGGTTTGAGTTTTCTAGTATGCGAACGTGTACGCATACTTTCGTACAACCAAACTCAGTTGAATTCCAGGACTTGAACTGTTATGCCGGTATGCATACGGGTATGCATACTAAGTTCTCGGACTTCAACTATCAAACCATCACGCAGATGGGTATGCATACTATGGTTCCCGGACTTGGAATAACTTGCAACAGTTAGCATACAAGTACGCATACTATGTTATATCCAATCAATGGTTAGTTGTTCTAAACTCCATTTTAATCATTGAAACATTCTTGGAAGAAGGGAATAGATGTCTCACGCAAACTATTATCTTCAAAGCAATTTTCAAGTGATCAATAGATCAATGCGAAACATTATGAGTCTACATCAAATGACTGTCTCACACAAATCATGTAAGATGTTACCAGGCAATTTTCACATGATCATATTTTGACTTTCGTAAAGAATATAAGATGAACTTGGTTAAAGTGAAAGCTTACCAACGCATATTTCGAGAAATATGTAAGCGAGTTAAACTCATCTCGAAATATCAAACGTGAAAAATATAAAGTCTATACAACTACACGACTTTTGTATCAATAGGAGATATACTAGAAATAGACTTGTGAGTGATAGATGAGTTCAAGTCTCCACATACCTTTTTTTGATGAAGTTCCACAAGGTCCCTTTAGTAGTTCTTCGTCTTCAATCGATGAACGCCGTGAAGTCTAAAGCTCAACTACACATTCTATCCTAATCCGAGACATAGATATAAGTAGACAAGAAATCAAGACTTATAGTTTTGGAAACTAAACTTGACACACAAGCTTGAGATAGCAACACTTGCGAGTTCGACCGAGCAGTGCTCTAACAAAATGTATCGGCCCGGCATAGTCCATCCCACGAAATCACGTGCTTAGCATGTTATGTGCCTTGTTATGTTGTTCCATAGATTATGACGTGTTGCATTGTGCCGTGCTAGAAGGCGTGTTGTGCTGAAATGTACCGGAAAAATAAACGTGGTGTGACGTGTTGCGCCATGCCGGGCACATTTATTTTATATTTTCCAATATAAATGTTTTAGGTATTATATGTGTTATTATGAAAATAAGTCAACATAACGGTAATAAAATGTCAATAATTTGCTAAAATGAAGGCTCTTTTGTGAAATATACACAAAATATGATGTATTATGCCATATTGTGTAGTATTTTATGCATATTATGATGTTCTTTCTTAACATGCTGTGCTGTGTCGTGCCACGTTCTTATCTGTGTCGCGTGATATGCTGGGCTACTGTGCCGATCAGTCAAACCCAGCCCGTCCCATGAAACTAACGTGATGTGTCGTGCTGCGATGAGTCACGTGCTGGGCTTGGGATGTGCTCAAAATTTAGTGTGATGTGATGTGATCGCACATCCCAATTTACACCTCTATGCCCGGCACAGCACAACACGGCACTGCATGTTTATTTTTCTGGCACATCCTAGCAGAGCACGCCTTCTAGCACGGCGCAACACGACACGACATAATCTCCAGCACAGAATGGTACATAGCACGCTAAGCACGTGATTTCATGGATCGAGCTAGGCTGGGCTGGCATGTTTTACGCCTCTAGGGACCATTACTAACAACTTTAGTGTTATATTTATCAAAAGTAGAAATTAACGTTTAGTCCCAAAGTTACTGGGCTTGGGACGCATTAGTCCACTCATCTCAGGCCTAGTACTCTCTAGTCCAAAAAAGCCCCGCCTCCAACAGTTTAGTCCAAATACGGACGAGTTAGTCCAAAATTGGTTCACGATCCCGATTTTCTGTACTGCCAATATCCCGTAATTACCCTTGAAACCATTCCATATAGGTAATCAGGATTTGAAATCGAAAATTTCAGATCTCAAACATGAACTCAAGACAGGGAACCGGTGAGAGAAGTATTGAGAACGCGATTTAACAGTTTCAGAGAGAATTTGTTGTAATTCATCGTTTCTTATACATAGTTCAACTTCAGGTTACTGGTGAAGTGTTTTGAAATTGATTATTTTTTATCTCAGATTTGAATTCATGACAAATTCAAAGATAGATCGATCCATATATAGATTTCAGAGGTGATTAAACAGATTTATAGTGGTTAGGTTGGATTTGATCATTTTTGATATTTAATAGAATTCAACCTCAGGTTAGTTCTCTTTGCTTCATCGTTGAATTTCGTTTCTGATATTTAGTTTTTTCTGATTTTATCAGTTAATGATATGAATTCGATATGTTACATCTTATTGTTTGTATGTTCTTGATTTGATTTTTGTTATATTTTAACTTTTGATTTTCGTTAAATGATTTTGATTACTTTTGATTTTGGTGTTATGTTGCATGATATGAAATCGAGCTGATATTAGATCGTAGGATTTTGGTTTATTCAATTATGTGTTCTAGTAATATTCTTAAGATTATATCTTCGATTAATCGATGGAGTATCTTTGATTTTAGGTTTACTGAAATTTGATTTTTGGCTTCAATTAAATGTGTACTTTCTGTTGTGAATTGGGTTCTAGATTAATCACTCCAAGGCACAAAAATCGCTTTCTTTTAAGTATGTTTTCCCCCAACTGATCACAAGGGTTGAATTGAAGACACACTCTCAAGATACAATGGAGTTGTTTGTTACAAGATGTGATTTCTTGTACAAACCAGAATCACACTTTATATTACTGATGATGCTTAGACTAATGAAGAGAAAAGATAGGAAAAAACTTGATATCTTCTATTGGTTGCAAAACAGAAGTTTTTATAGAGAGATGATGTCCCTTCATTGCGTCTGTTCATCTCTAACATACATTAACTGAAAGGTAACATCTCTTGGTGGTGTATGTTGGTCTCCAACAGACATTATGATTGAAATTCAAACTAAATGGACATGTCCATTTTGATTATGTATCTTGGATGTAACTGACACAACATAGTTCATTGAATTTCACTCAAAATTGACTTTTGTTTTTCCCCAAACGGATACCTGAGCATAAACATATGCCCATTCAAAATTTTATACAGTTTTATGGTTCTGTTTTTTTAAGAAAATCTCCAACATTCCCCACCATTTTCTGAAAGACATGAAAACATAAAGAACATAGAAAACTAAACAGGATGCATCACTAGAGTGACTGCCTACGTACCCTTTCAGGATCAAGCCACCGTAGTTTATGCAAACGATTAAACTTGCAATTGATTAGACTAAGCATCATCGTAGAAATTAATACATAAATGAAAGTAGATTCCGGCTTTGAACTTTCACTTAGTGTAAACCACTCAAAGTTAAATCAAGGCGCTGTGGTGAACGTATGTCTTGAAACAAGGACCTTATATGACTGAACCGGAGTAATTACACATATCAATTCCCATAGGAAGAGTGTAATTCTTTGTTCCTACGCATTTATGGCCGTGCGTAATATCCCAATTTCAAGAATAATTTAGAGACGGTCTAATCTCATAGAAAGCGGCCTCACTTTCTTTCTCATATAGGTGAGTTCTACAATAAGTGATTCTGCGAGTCAATTATTCACACACAAACTCATTAAGGATTAATAATTTAATCCAACCCCAAACATACAGAAAAGTATACACTAAAGATTTTTGAAATGGGATCTATGAAATACTTTAGTGTATCTCCAATGTCACACACCAACTTGTTAGTACCCTTTGAACTTAGTTTATATTTTCAAAACTTAAGTAGGGTTCCTGTTGTAGTATGAATCTACATAGACCTTAATCACATTCCTTGAGATGTTGTCGCAATCATCTCTCTTGGCAATCCTTTCGTCAAAGGATCTGCTAAGTTTATCTTTGATTCTACATAATAAACTGTGATTACTCCTCTCTTGAGTAACCCTTTGAGAAATTGATGTCTTAGGCTAAGATGCTTTTGCTTACCATTGTAAGTCTTTTGTGCCACCTTAAACAAAGTTTATTTACTATCACAATAAATCATAATAGCAGGGGTAGGTTTCTTCCATATTGGAATATCTATTAATAGATCTCTTAACTATTTTGCCTCTTTAGATGCATCTGCAAGAGAAATAAATTCTGCCAACATGGTTGAATCTGAAATGCAAGTTTGTTTCTTAGAACTCCGTGTTATGGCAGCACCACCCAGTGTGAATATCCAACCTGTGTTGGATTTTGAATTAGATTCAATATTGTTCCAACTTGCATCACTGTAACCTTCAAGTACAGTAAATTCACGTTGGTAACACAAACCATAATTCATTGTCCCCTTCAAGTATCTAAGAACCCTTGAAACTGCATTCTAATGTTCTCTACCTGGATTACTAGTGAAACGACAAAATAATCCTATGGCATATGTTATATCAGGTCTTGTGCAATGCATAGCATACATAAGACTCCCAATTACACTAGCATATTTTAACTGATCATATCCTCTACCAGTATTTTTCATCAATTTAACACTAGGATCTACAGGTGTGTTAGCAATATTACAATCTAAGTAATTATATTTTCTTAAGATACTTTCAATATAGTGAGATTGTGTCAATGAAATTGACTCCACTTTTCTCACTATCTTTATTCCTAAGATCATATTTGCTTCACCCAAATCCTTCATATCAAAATTGGATTCAAGAAACTTCTATGTTTCTGTCACACATTCTATATTAGGTCCAAAAATTAATATATCATCTACATATAAGCAAATAAGAATACACATCCCATTCTTATATGTAGAGTAGATACATTTATCTTCTTCATTCACTTTGAACCTATTAGATAACATCACTTTGTTAAATTTTTCATGCCACTGCATTAGTGCTTGTTTTAATCGGTAAAGAGATTTGACAAGTTTACAAACTTTCTTCTCTTGTCCCGGTAAATCAAAACCTTCAGGTTGTTGCATATACACCTCCTCTTCTAAGTCACCATTTAGAAACGTTTTTTTTACATCCATTTGATGAACAACTAAATTTCGAATTGAATGAAGAGATAATAACACGCGTATTGAGGACATTCTTTCTACAAGAGCGTACGTATAAAAATAATCGATACCATGACGTTGTGTATATCCTTTTGCGACCAACCTTTCTTTGTATTTGTTTATAGAACCATCATCATTTAATTTTGTTTTGAAAATCCACTTGCTTTCTATTGGTTTAGAACCCGGAGGTAAGTCAACCAATATACAAGTCTGATTAGACATAATTGATTTCATCTCATCGTTGATGGCTTCTTTCCAAAAGATAGCATCACGTGAAGTTATAGCATCCTTATAAGTTAAAGGATCACCATCATCACAAAGATTTATACTTGCTTTGTGTGTAATATCATTCATATTACCTTCAGCCAAATATGTTATAAAATCAGAACCAAAGGTTTTCTCAACTCTTTGCCTTTTACTTTTACGAGGTTCTATAATCAAATATTGTTTATCTGATTCTTCATGTGTTCTTTTAGAAGTATCAGGAGCATAAACATTCTCTTCATGAGAAGATTTGTTCATATGTTCAAAGAATTCAGCATCTATTGATTCGATAATATCATATGAATCTAACTTCAGAAATATATAAGCAGTACTATTCTTAGCATAACCAATAAATACACATTTATAAGTCTTATTTCCTAATTTCGTCATTGCTGGATTTGGTTTTCTTACATAAGTAAGACATCCCCACACCTTCAACCGTTTAAGATTAGGTGCTCGATTGAACCACAGTTCGTATGGAGTTTTTTCAATCCTTTTAATAGGGATCCTATTAAGGATATAACATGCACTAAGAAGTGCCTCACCCCACCAACAATCGGGCAATCCAGAACTTATCAACATACAATTAACCATATTTACTAAAATTTTATTTTTCCTTTCTGCAACACCATTTGATTCTGGTGAATAGGGTGGTGTATATTCATGGATTATTCCATTTAATTCACAAACTTTCTCTAATTATGTATCTTTATATTCACCCCCTCTATCGGAACGTAGAACTTTAATTTTACGGTTTAATTGATTTTCAACTTCTGCCTTGAATATTCGAAATTTTCTTACTGCTTCATCTTTACTTTTCATTAAGTATACATAAGCATATTTCGAAAAATCATAGATGAATGTTACAAAGTATTTGTTTCCTCCACGCGAAACTTTACTATGTAAGTCATCTACGTATGAATGTATAAGACCGAGAAGTTCTCCTGATGATTTGGTTACTGACTTATGTGACTTGCAAGTGATCTTTCCTTGAACACATATTTCACATTTGTCAGAGCGTTCAATGTTTCATTTAGGAATAAGACCTAATTTAAGCATAGTTTTAATAGACTTATAATTCACATGTCCTAATCTACCATGCCATAAAGGAAATGACTCAACAATATAAGCATAAACTGATTTTATTAGATTCATCTTAAACATACCATTACATGAGTATCCCTTGCCAATAAAAACATTATTCTTGGACATTATTACATTTTCAAACTTAATACTAATCTCAACTCCACCCTTATTAAGACGATCCCCAGAAATTAAATTTTTGGACATCTCTGGAACATGTAAGACATTAGTCAAAGTTAAAATATTCCCTGAAGTAAATTTCAGATCAACAGTTCCAATACCCATTACTTTAGAACGATTATTATTGCCCATCCTGACTTCTCTGTTGTTGCACTCTTTATAAGTCTGAAACTGAGACTTATCTTTGCAAATATGGATCATGGCTTCAGTATCATACCACCATCTAGAGTCGTCGTCGTCAATTCGTATAGAATTAACTTCCTCAACAGTACAGATTATCTTTGATGGATTTTCAGAATCAATAGCAACAATATTAACTTGACTCTTCTTGTCTTTCTCGTCTTTAATACGAATCCTACAATCACGAGCATAATGACCAGGGTTTTTACAGTAAAAGCAATCACCCTTAGGCTTCTTAGAAATTTCATTCTTATTTTCCTTGAAATTAGACTTCCTTTTCTTTTTGTTCTTGGATGATTGTCCTTGAACCATGTTAGCCTTTTCCAGTTGGTGGTCATCTTTCTTTTCCCTCTTACAAGATTCTTCCTCAATCCGTAAGTGACGAATAAGAGATTCCAAAGTGTAGGTTTTTTCCTCATGCATCAATTTCTTCTTGTAGCCATTCCAACTTGGTGGTAATTTCACAATTATAACACCAACTAGGAATTTTTCAGGAAGTACAATTGTTGCATCTTTGAGTTTACTGACTAGGAGGTCAATCTCATGTGCTTGGGTAACAAAAGAAGATGAATCATTCATTTTAAAGTCAATATAATTGCTAATTAAGAATTTTTGGTTACTTGCCTCTTCTTGGTGATACTTTTTGTCCAGAGCATCCCACAAAGCTTTTGCACCTTCAATGGTACGATGAGTTAATTTGTAAACAACATCTGAAAGTGCATTCAGAATATGTCCTCGACAGAGAAAATCTTCTGTTTTGCGCTTTTGCCTCAATTCCTTAAGTTCCTTCCTTCGAGCCTCGTTATCACCTTCATTGTCTTCTGGAATTGCTTCAAGATCATCCCCGATGATATGGATCAGATTAATTATAGTAAGAAAGAACAAGACAGTTTATTGCCATCGAGTAAAGTTGCATCCATCGAAGCGTTCAAGACGATTGAGGTCTTGATTCATGACTTGCAGGGATTGCACTGTTCTAGTGAGTGATAAATCTTGAATGGAAAGCATACTTAAAACTGTTGTGAATTGGGTTCTAGATTAATCACTCTAAGGCACGAAAATCGCTTTCTTTTAAGTATGTTTTCCCCCAACTAATCACAAGGGTTGAATTGAAGACACACTCTCAAGATACAATGGAGTTGTTTGTTACAAGATGTGATTTCTTATACAAACCAAAATCAAACTTTATATTACTGATGATGCTTAGACTAATGAAGAGAAAAGATAGGAAAAAACTTGATATCTTCCATTGGCTGCAAAACAGAAGTTTTTATAGAGAGATGATGTCCCTTCATTGCGTCTGTTCATCTCTAACATACATTAACTGAAAGGTAACATCTCCTGGTGGTGTCTGTTGGTCTCCAACAGACATTATGATTGAAATTCAAACTGAATGGACATGTCCATTTTGATTATGTATCTTGGATGTAACTGCCACAACATAGTTCATTGAATTTCACTCAAAATTGACTTTTGTTTTTCCCCAAACGGATACCTGAGCATAAACATATGCCCATTCAAAATTTTATACAGTTTTATGGTTCTGTTTTTTTAAGAAAATTTCCAACACTTTCATGTACACTGTTCAAGTTTTAGGTTGTGCAAATCTGAAACTATTATTATTTCTTTTGTTATATGTAGGGGTATCAAATATGTCTGAGAAATGTTTAATCAGTTTTTCTTCTAATTAAAAACTAGGCTCACTCTCGGACTTGCTTGAAGGCACAGGATGTCTCCTTTTGAAATTCTCATGTACGTGGTGGTGTGGACCTGTGTACTTTGAGAAGTATACCCGTATGACGTACGTGAAGAGTTGATATGGAGTAGTATTTTGTGAACGGACCAAGGCGGTTCACGTGGAGGGAGTATTTCCAACACTCATCTATTATCGAATAAAGTTAGGTAGGGGAAAGTCCGAACATGCGTAGTGACAGAAATCTAAACAACTTCTTTGACAAATCCTTCTTTCCCATCTCTAGCCTACCGCTCTCACTCTCTCAAGTATTAATATGTATGTTGTACCTAATGATCTTTATCACATTAGGTTATCCTAATCACAATCCTGGTTTCCTGCCTAGTTTTTTTTAGCACTCTTTTCTCTTCACAACATTGACCTTTTAGCTTATAAATAGATACCTCAATGATCACTCCAATTTACTCCATCCAAATTTTCTTTTATGCCTCTCGTTAATATCTTATCCCGATTCATAAAGAAAAAGTTTTTCAATTCTTCATCCCCTACACTAATCCCCGATTCATAAAGAATTTTTTTCTTGTATGCCCTTCTTTATCAGAGTAAGTTACTAGTTTCCTTGGTACCAAAAAAAAAAAAAAAAAAAAAATTACGATTCCCAATAGCTTGTTGAATATTCAACACCAACTTAGTCATGAGTTCACACCTATCTAGACTAACCTAGAAATATCTAGGATGTCTAGAGTCAATATTAGACAATTAACATGTGTAAAATGAGTGTACAAATCAAACAAGAATACTAGATTGTCTAGTAGTTGGTTTGGTAAGCCTCCATAGGCATAGTTGTTAGCCTCCATAGGCATAGTTCTCTTCTTCTTTTGTAGCCTATAAATAGACATGTTGTATTCATTTGTAAGTAAGTAAGAAAGAAAGAATCAAACAATCAAAAATATCAAATAGATTGTATTCCACCAAAATTAATATCAATGTAGTCTTTTACGCTTCCGCGTTTATGTTCTCCTCTCTCTTGTTCGATCTTTAAGATGGTATCAGAGCAAGGTGAGAGGAAGAGAGAGGAGAGAAGAGAGCTAGAGAAAAAAAAAAAAAAAAAAAAAATCTGGTTGTTATTGTTTAAGTTCTCATTATGGGGTTGAGTATAGAAGGTTTAACAAAAACCTTAGATACACGTGTGGAACTAGGTTTAAGTTCTCGTTATGATGGTGCTGGCTATGGGGTTGCGGCTATGTGTGTTGCGGCTATGTGTGTTGGATTTCACCACCCAAGTAAGTGTACGTGTGGAACTAGTTTTTTTTTTAGATACACAAAAACGTGGTATCAAAAAAACATGTTGATTGTCCAAAAAAAAAAAAAAAAAAAAAAAAACATGATATGAGGACGGTATGAAAGTTGCCGTGAAAAAAAAAAAAAAGGTTAACAACGAAGAAAGTAGGAAGTTGTGTGGCTTGGAAGTGACGAGTTCTTGAGCTGTGAAAAAGAGCCATGGAAGCAACCCAAAGAATGTGCATGAGGAGCCGTGTCTCGCCGTCCCCAAATATGGAATCGCATGAGTGCACCGTGGATACGTGACGGTATACCTCAATGGAATACCCATGACTGAAAGTTCACATCAGTCCTTTGAGCACAAGAGGTTGTACTCCCTCAAAAGCCGGCACCTTCCCACTTAAAGTTGGAGGCTCGCCTCCAACTCTCGACTTCGATCCTTTGATGTTTGCCCGTATAGATAGGTGTCAAGCTCATCCCGGGCATGCTTGAAATCGTGGATGTTCTCTTTGGTAGTGTCTCGAAAGATAACTTGTCTATAACACGCCCAAATAGCTCAATGACCTGGCAGGAAACATGGACAAAATACGTGTGCAAAGATCGCAACACAACCCCAAAAAAGTTGGGGGTAAAGTATCACTTTCTCTGGCTCCATGATCTCCACCATTACTTGCAACTCGAGTAGATGAGAAGGCCGAGAAGATACAATGAATATCGAGTGGTTGTTGCTCGAGAAAACAAATCACTAAGTTGTGGATGATGATCATCATCGGTGGAAATGATCTTTGCGGTTCATATTGCAATTAATGTGGCGGAGCTTCGGATAAAGATGATGGTCATGATGCTCGACTGGCTGTTATGAGATACGATGGAGCCGAATGTATTGAGCTTTGGATAAATCATGGCTCGGTGATGGTGTTGCTGTTCGGGACTGTTGGCTGAGATGAATGGTGAACTTCTGCTCGGTTTTTTGGATTGTTGTTGATGACGATAATGGAGATACATGAGCTGGTATTTGCTGATGGAAGAAGGAAGTGATGTTCGGTAATGAGCTCGAGCAAGGTATTGCTGCTTTAGAGCTCCAGAAGGAAGAAGAATAACGATGGTGCTGTTGAGAGAATGACGAGCTCGAGAATGGATGTCGAGATGATAACAGCAGCAGCAGAGAAGAGATGAAAGATTGATGCCATTGAACAGAAGATGCTTTGGTTCGATGAGTATGGAGTATTGTTTGATACCTGAACATGGTTTGGTAGTTTTACTGTGATGAGTTTAATGAGGACGAGATTGGTTTCATGGCAGTTGATGAACTCGAGTTTGCCAACGAAGCCGATAAAGGGACTGATGAGAGCTCGGGTAGAGAACGTGATGGCATGCTAGAACTCGTGAGAACTCTGAAATAAAGGAAATGATGATGAGTTGCTGCCATGATTGATGTTTGCTAAAGAACGTGAAGGTGGCGGTGGAGATGTGGTCTTTGCTCAAGAAAGCAAAAAAAAAAAAAAAAAAAAAAAGCATGATGCCCATGGGAACTTTCTTCGCATGTGATGGAAGAGCTCTAGAAGAAAAAAAAAAAAAAGCAAGGATGATGTTCACGGTGATGATGGTCATGACAGAGAGAAAGTTGAAAGTTGATTTGAAGATGGGTGAAAGCCTCAAACAAAATAGAGAAGATGCAGACAAGATGTTTGTTTAAATGCAAGGATGATCAGGGAAACATAAGTGTGACAATAATTTCACAAGCGTTGCAAAACTGATACGAATTCAGAAATGTGGCACATCCGGATAGCGTGGCAAAATTGTAATGACAATATAGCAAGAAGAAGAATAGTTAGAGCTTGTGGCGAGAAGCTTGACGAAATGAAAGATTGTGAGAGAATCTTTAAAAAAAAATCAAAGAAGTGTGAAGGTTTTCGCAACAAAAGCATGACCGGAACAAAAGAAGAAAGAAGAAGAAACAACAAAAAGATTGTGAAGAAATGGAAGCAATCACCAAGTGGTGATGAGATAGAGAACAACAAAAGTGGGTGAAAATCCTATGAGTTGTCCAAAGAGTACAAGAAGTATTTTACTGAAATGAAGAGGACCGCAATGTCCCTAAACTACGATGGAACCCGTATGTTCTAAAACTACGAAGAGGACCGCAATGTCCCTAAACTACGATGGAACCCGTATGTTCTAAAACTACGAAAAGGACCGCAATGTCCCTAAACTACGATGGAACCCGTATGTTCTAAAACTACGAAGAGGACCGAAATGTCCCTAAACTTCCGAAGAGGACTGAAACGTCCTTAAACTATGAAGAGGACCGAAACATCCTTAAACTATGAAGGGGACCGAAACGTCTAAGATAAAGAGAAGTTGGAAAGTAGGTGTTGAGGGGGAGTGTTGAATATTCAACACCAACTTAGTCATGAGTTCACACCTATCTAGACTAACCTAGAAATATCTAGGATGTCTAGAGTCAATATTAGACAATTAACATGTGTAAAATGAGTGTTCTAGGGTTAGACAAATCAAACAAGAATACTAGATTGTCTAGTAGTTGGTTTGGTAAGCCTCCATAGGCATAGTTGTTAGCCTCCAAAGGCATAGTTGTTAGCCTCCATAGGCATAGTTCTCTTCTTCTTTGTAGCCTATAAATAGGCATGTTGTATTCATTTGTAAGTAAGTAAGAAAGAAAGAATCAAACAATCAAAAATATCAAATAGATTGTATTCCACCAAGATTAATATCAATGTAGTCTTTTACGCTTCCGCGTTTATGTTCTCCTCTCTCTTGTTCGATCTTTAAG